>ML322443.1:0-302179 GCA_005239505.1 Nicotiana paniculata | reverse complement strand
TGAAAACTTAAAGCTAAAGCTAGGATCAAGTAAAAAGGTTGTTGATTATTCTCATATCATGTTTATCCTGTTAGAAGAAAACATGGGAAAATTAAAAGATAAGATGTATGCCAAGGACGAACAAATAAGAACTCTTAATGAAGGACTTGGCAAAGTCAAACATGAATTAGATCGAACTTGTAAATGGAATAAATCCTCTGAGCTGATATGGCTTCAAGATAATCATAGTAGCAACATGAGAGGGATTGTCTTTGGAAGTCCATTGCCCAAGTGGAATCCCAAAAATAAGTATCACCCTTCCTGAGAATAAAATCTGCACCCATTGTGGTAAGACTGGGCACTACAAATATGATTGTACTGCAAAAGAGCAGGCCAGTCGAAGAAATGAGAGGTTTGCAAAAGGGAAAAATTGATTACCAAATTGGGTCAGGAAAAATTTGATTCATCCATTGTCTCATAGAAAAGGACCCAAACTAGTTTGGGTTCTTAAGACTAACCTTTGATTCTTTTTGTAGGTTCAAGTGAGAGGAGGCAGCCAGATTTGGTATTTGGATAGTAGCTGCTCAAAGAATACGACTGGGAACATGGAACAGTTCCTTTCACTTGAAAGTCTCAAAGGAGGAAATGTCTCCTTTGGGAACGGAAATAAAGGTGAAATCATTGGTGTTAGTAAGATAGGAAAGGATGATACACAATAAGGTCCTCTTTCAAAAGTAAGAAAATAGTCAGTACCACCAGGACGTTGGAACTGGTTCATATGGATCTATGTGGTCCTATGAGAACTTTTAGTAGAGGTGGTAAGAGATATGTGATGGTGCTAGTTTATGATTTTTCAAGGTTCACTTGGACCTTATTCCTGGAATCTAAGGATGAAACATTTGATATGTTCACCTCATTTGTCAAGAAAACTCAAAATCAATTAGGACATCAACTGGCATCAATAAGATCTGACCATGGTACTGAATTTGAGAATGCTAAGTTTGCTGAGTTCTGTGATGAACATGGTGTTAATCATAACTTTTCTGCTCCTAGAAACCCACTGCAAAATGGGGTTGTTGAAAGGAAAAACAGAACTCTTTAAGACACGGCCTGTCTATGGCTTTTCTCGTTTGTGAGTATTGGTTTCCTCCTATTTTTAGTTCGAATCCATAGTTTTGACCGAGTTTCTTTCATCTCTACTATTGTTTTGAAAACCCTAGTTTACGACTACTCAAATCTGTTTAGATCTTTGTAGATCTGAAACAGTTTGAGTATTATCTAGTGCTTTCCCTTGAAGATCTCCTGTTTTGGTTAACTATTTCGATTCCATTTGCTTTCTTCTGAAATTAGGGTTTGCCCTAAGTATTTTTCAAAAGGGTTTTCTTTCTAACTTTTTCAGTGTTTAAACTAATTGTTTATTTACTAGCTTGACTGATCCTCGTGTATGTTTCTGTGTGTTACACTTATTTTCTTCAATTTTTTGTTACGATATTGAGCTTATCTCTGCGAACCAGTCCTATTAACTTATTCTATTTAGGAGCTTAAATGATTTTCCCTGTCAAAATCAGTATTTTGTGAGATTTCTACTTGATTGACTTCTGCTAATGATTTGAACGATTTCTTTCTTGTTAAAATCATAACCCTTTGGGATTTTTTCTTGGTTGATTTCTATCTAAGGATTCAAATAATTCTTTCCTATAAAATTAGTAGTCTTTGAAGATTTTTACTGATTGTTTCCTGTTAATTGCCCTTGTTGACCCATGTCACTGCATAGTTTTGAAGATTGACAAATGGCTGACCAGTTGAACCAGGTCCATCAGAGCACACATCTTGAACTGATGAGCTGGCACATGAACCGTATATGCATAGGAGATATTTGTGAATGTGAAATATCAATGAACCAAGAGAGTGTCTCCTAATGCAAAAAGGTTGCAAACTGATGAGATAATTGAAGTCGAATTCAGCAAGGAAAGTAACAAAATAAAGGAAGTTGAGTTTTGTACGAATTAGGTTCACCCAGGTAGAGTTGAACTAGAATTGGACGGCAAGCTCAACAACTGACTCTATAAATACTTGATGTATTTCATCTAGAATTCTACACGCACAAAAGCTGAAGTGAATCAAAATTTGAAAGTAAAGTTCCCAGAGTTATTTTGCTAGCATAATCATTGTGCGATGCAAAGGCTACAGTTCAGCTAGAAAAACCAATTACATCTGATTGATTACTGAATCTAGTTGAGTGTAGTAGGAGTTTTAATATTGTATCTTTTAGCTTTCATAGAAGCAATTGTAATAGGTACGTATTGTTCAAGTTAGAGTTAACTTGAGGTGTGTGGAAATTAGCTAGGGGCTAGTTACTACAAAGGGATTAGAGTTAGTCCTAGGATTACAAAAGAGTTTATTTTGTAAGTCTGCTTGGCTCAGAGTTTTTAGTGAAGAGTTTGAGCAAATCCTACTGTGGAGTAGGTCGTGGTTTTTTCACCTGTTGAGCCAGGTGTTTTCCACGTAAAAATCTCTATGTTTTTACTTTACTGCAACAGTAGTAGTTGGAACACCAAGAAGAACCTGGTTCTTCTACTAAGACAACACTCGAAAATTGGGTACCACACAAAGTAACCTATCTTCTTGTGTGGTATTGAAGTCTAAAACATCATCCCTGTTAAAATTCGTGTGCTGGGATTTTACTGGTTTCCTTATTTGGACCCGTTTTCCCTATTTTACTCGCCTTAATTAGTAGGCATTAGTTTGGGGATTTTTACTCACTCCCTATATGGTATGATTTTGATTCATTACCTTAATTGAACCCTGCTATGACTGGTAATTGACTATTCCCCAATTAAAGGGATATTTTCTGGACTCCCTATATGAATTGATTATGTGACTTGGTTGATTGATCCTTAATTGATTGAACTTTGATTCTCTTTACCTTACTTGTTCCAATCCCTAAGTGCTATATATATACACTCTTGTATTTCCTCTAGGACACGAACAATTAGTTTGGAATACGCACACACTCTCAAATTCTCTTTCTTTCCCTGCTACCTGTGCTAATTATTGGTCTAGCCGGCTGAAAGCCAATGCTAGATAGTGGAACTCTACTTGCTTTACATTCCGCACCTTGCTTCCTTAATTTGTATGTCTCTAGTTCAATTCCGAAACTCAACTTTATGTGTTCCTTTATGTAAATCTATGCCTATTCCTGCAAAAGTTAATTGGCTATGTATTTAATCGTATTCATGTTTACTGTTTTACCCAGTATGTTTAAGTTTTACCCTCTCCAGTTCAAGTGTTTAATTGAGCATGCCTAGATCTCATTTGTCTTGTTTGCATGTTTGTTCTGTTCCTGTTTACTCCCCTCAACTAGTATGCTCATGTTAGTGTCTTAGACTCCTAATGTGTTTGATTGATGCTAATTGGTATGACTAATGCACCCCTGTATGACTATTCCCACTCTCTGTCTCTATGTTTAATTGCCTTTTACCATGACTAACTTGTTAAGTCTCTGAATGAGTGGACTCCTAGTTGTTCTGTACAGTTGTTGTTCCATATGCTCCCCTTAGACCCTGTTCATGTGTTTCTGATGTGAAGCTCTCTCTATGTTCCCAACCCCTTAACCTCTGTTTGTGAAACTGATTGTTGAATGGTTGTGAGTCTGAGCACTCTGAGTTTGTGTGGTTGTATGTTGAATCTTTGTTCTTTTCAGACTTGATTTAAAAACTGTTTTTCACTCCTGGCATTTTCCTAAAATTGTTTCTATTCCTGAAAACCTTTTCACTCCTAAAAGTGTTATCTCTACACTGTCTTTAACAAGTTCTTTCAAAACTATGTCAAGCACTCTCACTTCTACTCTTAGATTCTTAAGTTCTGCCCCTCCAGTGTGTATACAGCCTAGGAATCCATGAGATTTCTCCGAACTCTGGCACACTGGGGCTGGCCTTTTCCACACTGCACATAATCACTTCCCTATTCAAAGGATCTTGGTGTGAGCATTGCCCAGGATCCCTGAGGTCCTTAGGGAACTTTGACACACCAGGATATCCTATTGGCTATGAGACTTTGGCATCCTGGACTGTTTTGAAGGCCTGGTATTTCCAGGTTCACTTTGGGCCTATCTCAGGCTCCCTGTAGTATAGCTTATATTTATTCATGTAATTCATTCAATTTTGGTCTGTAATAATCTTCTTTGTAAACAGATATTGGGGAAATTAGTAAAAGGGTAGGGATTCTTATACGATTTTTGTGGGGAAATTGGGTAGAAATCATGTTTTAGGTTTATACTATGCTTATTTGCGGTAGAAATCATGCCTTTGACCTATATTATGTTACTTGCGCTAGAGATCATGTTGTGGGATTGTTGTGTTATTTGCATTAGAAACCCTGCCTTAGGATAATTACATTTACTGGTTTTGCATATTAGAAAACATATTATAGCTCAGTACTTTATTATCACGAAATTTTGCTTCTGCATAAGTCACAATCACCTAGAAATCCTGTCGTTAGGCTACTGTTGTAATCCTGCCTAATAAAAATGACCATTCTCTATGTGCATTAGAAATCCTGTTTTAGGACTGCATTTGCATTTGCTTTAAATCATGTTGCCTAAATAATTAGATGTCTTGTTTATAAAGATGCTTAAAAGAACAGCCCCAACGCCTAGACACCATGTTATAAGATAAAATATGCATGAAATCAACATTTGTATTTCAGCACCTAGACAAGCATGTTTATAGGATGTATTAAAACTCAAACTGTTTATTTTCCTTTAGTCAATTTCCAGAATTATGTTTGCATTTTAGGCGACATGTTATAGGGTATCCCTGAACCACGCCTAGTCAAGCTTATAGGAATTAAGGCCTTACAAATGGTTGTAAAACTATGTTTTGTTTATTTGTGACTGCCCAGATTCAACAGGTTCTAAAATCGGTAGGCAAACTGATTAGGTTTACGCCACTTCGCCTTAAAACAGTATTGCATATTCTCTACTTGTTATGTTCCACTAGATATCCTGTTTTAGGACTTTCTGAAATTCTCTGAAAATTTTGTTTGAGACGTGCTAATTATCTGTTTATGTGTGGAGGTAAACATGAGCCTCTTAATTGTTTCATATTTGACAGTCTTTTTTGTTATTTGTTGTCGCTTAGATTTTTCCCTTCTTAACACCTTAGGAGAGTCTAGAACTGCCCTAAATTTAGAGGTCCTAAACACCTCTAGGGCCACGAGGAAGGGACGGGTAAACCACGCTTAGAGTTCGTTAATTAAAACCGCTTATATAACCGCTAAGGGTAGGGTATTTGGGTAGTAAAAGGATATGATGACATGTACGCTAATTCCACGTGTAACCCCTCTAGTTGAGGAAGAATTATCGGGAATTTTACAAATATGATCCTATAGGCTAATAACTTAGGACTCCCCTATCTTATTTACATATGTGTGCTCGGACTGCTTACCCTTTAAACTCCTTTTATCTTACTTACATATGTGTGCTTAGACTGCTTATCTGCTAAATGACTAATTTACGAAGTAAGTTTGGCCAGGACCCACCATTGTGGACTTCGAGGGGTGCCTAACACCTTCCCCTCAAGTTAATTTCAAGCCCTTACCCAATCTCAGGTGACGTAGACTGGTTTCATTAATTACTTGCATTAGGTTCCCTAACGCACCATAAATCCGTTAGGTGGCGACTCTTCACTTTCCATACCCCTCTCCCAAAAGGAAGGGAGTTGTCCCAAATGAATGTCGAAACCCTATTTCGCGAGGGAAAAAAGGGGGCGCGACATGTTTATGTGGGAATCGGGTCTTTGGGGAAATGATCGGATGGTGAAAAATTTAGTTCTAAGGCATATCGGTGTGGGTGGAAGGAATAATCTTCTATTGAGATGGTGATGTCGGGTGTATGTATATTCGCGTGACGTGGGATCACCCGTGAGTATATGTATGATAAGTACTTGCAGTGATTTGAAGACTTCAGAATGGTTCTTGGCATGTTCGAGGATGAACCTTTGTTTAACCGGGGGAGAATGTAAGGACCTGACCGATTCTTTTGATAATTAACATCCCGTTCGGTGGCTTAAGGTCTCGAGCAGATTTTTATTATGTATTATGACTTTTGTGTGTGGTCGAGTTCGGTTTTTGGATGATTCAGGATTGATTTGGAAGAACAATTCTTGTTTTGGAAGCTTAAGTAAAAAGAGTTTACCAAGGTTTGACTTTTGTGAAGACGACTCTGAAATGGTGTTTTGATGATTTCAATAGCTTTGTATGGTGATTATGGACTTAGGCGTATGTCCATATTTGGATTTGGAGGTCCGCAGGTTGATTTGATGCATTTTGGAAAAAGTTAGAAAGTTGAAGGTATGGAAGGTTAAGAGGTTTGACCGGGAGTTGACTTTGTTGAAATCAGATCCAGGTTTCAATTCCAGGAATATGTATAGATCCTTTGTGTCATTTGGGACTTGAATGAAAAATTTGACATCATTTCGGATTGATTTGGTATGATTCGGCACGGGTTGTAGAAGTTGAAAGTTCATAAGTTCATTAAGTTCGATTTGAGGTGCGATTTGTAGTTTTGATGCTGTTTGATGTTATTTGAGGCCTCGAGTTGGTCCAAGTTATCTTATGGATCTGACAGGTATGATTGTACTGGGTCCCGAGGGCCTCGGATCGCGATTAAGGAATCGCGTTCACATAGTGTTCGTGGAAGCTGGCATTTTTGTTCTTCACAGTCAGGAAGAGACGACCACGTTCTCTGGGCTTTGAGTATTGTTGTATTCGCGATCGCGTTATAGTATACGCAATCGCATATAAGGAATTGGAAGGGGTCACTAGGAATTTTCTCTCCGCTTTTTCGAGGTTGAGAGCGCGTTTGCGATGTTTTCTGGGGTTTGAGGGTCGCGTTCGCGACTGTAGTCAAGCATTCACGAAGCACGTGTTGGCATCTTAAGGCTTTGTTCTCTGCGATCGCGATGGATGTTTCGCGATCGCGATGTATATTTCATTGGGCCGAATATAAAGTACTCTTTTTCGAGGGAATTTTATATTTTATCACTTTTGTGTTAGAGAGCTTGGTTATGGGCGATTTTGGAGGGGATTTTCCTGCTTCGGTTCGGGGTAAGTGCTCTTCACTAGGATTTGATGTCGAAATTGGATAATTTTGGTATGGTTGGGCTTGTATCAGAATGGGTGTTCGAATTTTGTGAACTTTGTCGGGTTCTTGGTGCGAGCCTGAGGTTGACTTTTTGAGTAGACTTTTTAGTTTTCATTAAAGACCGTAGTTTTATGATCCAGAATTGTTTTCTATGATTTTTATTTTTGATTTTGAGTTATTTTGGCTAGTTTTGAGCCGTTCAGAGATTTGTTTCACACGAGAAGGTCATGTAGGGTATAGATTTGGCTTCTTTGAGGTAAGTATCTTACCTAACTTTGTGGGGGGGAACTATCCCTTAGGATTTGAGTTGTTTGTGCTAATTTGTGTCATCTGAAAGTCATGTACGCGAGGTGACGAGTACGTACTCAAGCTTATATGTGGAAATTGATCGGTTTAGACTCATAGGATTCTTTCATGTATTTGTTTGGGATTGTTAGCACATGTTATATTTTTTAATTGTCTTGTTTACTTTCGCATGATTTATTTGAAGGTTTTGTTACATGTCACATCCTTTTCTTTTCAAGTTTACTCTTATATGTTTTATTTGAAGTTGTTACCTCTTTCTATCATTATGTGATTTCCTTTATTGTCAAGTTATATTTAATTGAAATATCTGCTACATGATAGCCTTTTGTTTCCGGGTTATTCTTGCATTAGACGTAGTTGCTAGTTCGTTCCATCTCTTTCATTGTTAGCCTATTTCATAAACTAGAATTCGAAGTTTGACATTTCATGGAAATACCTTCATTATCGATTTTATCCTTAAAATTAATTAAAGTTGAAGTTATTGAAAGAACTCATTTATGCACCGCTGGAACCAACACTAGGATCTGCACAAGAAGTACAAAAGTGCTGTAAGAATCAAGTCTAACCTCGACAAAGTAGTGACAATGCTATGACAAGACACTCACTATGAACCTTTATGAATAATAATAAAGGAAGGTAGAAATATTGATAAAGCTGTAAACTCATAAGAATGGACGTAAAGGTCAACTAACAGAGGGCCCCATGTCACGACCCAAAACTCCCCCACAGGCTTCATGATGGTACCTAGTCTCTAAGACTAGGTAAGTTGATTACTTACAACAATTAAGCCAATTTTAACAATGATAATTTAAAAAAGAGTTTAATATGAATACCGAAATGAAAGCGAAACGAGCCTATGTGGAAATAAACATACAACCTCCCAAGACTAGGTAATAAGAAGTCAAGAACTCTAGTTGAATACAAGGAAACATCTCAAAGATCAAAATATAATATTGTTCAAATAACAAACTGAAACCAATGAAAGGAAAGGACTCCAAGGGACTGCGACGATCAAGCAGCTCTACCTTGAGTCCTCGTGATCAAAAAGCTAACTCTACCCGAGTCCGATATCTCCAATACCTGGATCTCCACAAAAATGTGCAGAAGTGTAGTATAAGTAGACTACGATTGGTACCCAGTAAGTATCAAGACTAACCTCGGTAGATTAGTGACGAGGTACAAGTCAAGACGCCTACTAGTAAAAATAACCTATGAAGTATTAAGTATAATAAGCTAATATCGAAATCAGGAATCAGTAAATGGAAAAAAGAATCAATATATGATATAAACAGTAGAGTAATACGAAAACCATGAAAGTAACATTGAAACCAAATCAGGAAAACCAATAACAACCAATTAAATCAATTCGCTCTAGCACAAATTTCATAAAGAAGTTACTTCGAGATACCTCATCTCATAATCACAAGTC
This sequence comes from Nicotiana paniculata, assembly GCA_005239505.1. NCBI lineage: Eukaryota > Viridiplantae > Streptophyta > Magnoliopsida > Solanales > Solanaceae > Nicotiana > Nicotiana paniculata. The sequence continues at coordinate 293,321 of ML322443.1, read as the reverse complement.
ACGAGCCTCAACCCACAATCATATGCTCATGTCACCTTGTGTCCACATTTCTAATCGCAACCGCGCGGACAAATCACGTGACAATATCTCAATCCGCCCAACATAGTCACAGGCTTAGTATCAACATGAAAGTAGATAATACAAGAATACACGAGCATGATCAATAAATGTCAAGTTTCATACTCCTAAACTAGGATAAGTGGAATTCTATGGTGTACGCTTGTGCGAATGTACTATTACAACCCAAATCAACAAGTAATATCAAAGATATTGAGTAGCTCATCGAAGGAACACAACAAGTCATGTAAGGTCCATGACATACACAAGGAAAAACACACCATCACACGAATATCACCAACAAAATGCGCCCAGGCCATCACACAGCATCCTTGACATTTCCATCCTTATCTCTCTGATAGCCACTCGCATCACTCCGCCCTAACAATATCATTAGCCACCAGTATCACTTTGATAGCCGCCCGTACCACTCTGCATAATAGCCACCCTTATCACTGTGCATGATGGCCACCTTTATCGCTCCGCCAGAAAAATACACAATAGTCACCCATATCACTCCATACAATTAACTACTTACTTATGTATCAATTTCATGTATTTCAGAGTTTATTACTCGTTAATTATCATCATCCTGCTTATATATTATTCAAATTGGTTAATATCTAACACTGGCTTGCCTAGCAAGTGGATGTTAGGCTCCATCACAGCCCCGTGGTTGGGATTTCGGGTCGTAACAACCTGGTATTAGAGCACTAGGTTTCCTAGGTCTCATGAGTCACGAGCATTCTTAGTAGAGTCTAGAGGATAGGTACGAGGACATTTGTAATTATCTTCTAGAGGCTATAGGGCTTTAGAAAGATTTCACTTCTTTCTTTCTTTATCGTGCAACTTTATTCTTTCATTGAAGTTTGAATCATTCTATTCTTGTTCTCTCACAGATGGTGAGGACACACAAAACATCCACCGCTGAGCAGGAGTCGGAGCTCCTTATTGCTGCCTCTACCAGGGGTAGAGGCCGAGGTAGAGCTAGAGGCAGAGGCAGAGGTAGAGCTCAAACAAGAGCCCACGCAGCCACACCAATTGCAGAGCCTTATATTGAGCAGGAGGAGGAGATCCCTGCTCCAACTATGCCAGTTGGACCAACTCAGGTCCCAAAGGGGTTTATTGCCACCTCCATAATTCAAGATGCCCTAGTCCGCTTAGTGGCTCCTATGGAGAGTATGGCCCAGGACGATGCATTTACTATAGCACCAGTCGTCTCTCAGTATGGGGGAGGAGACCAGACTCCAGCTACTCACACTTTACAATAGATGGCTCCCATATATCACACTTTGGCTATTTCAACAATTGGAGTGGCTCAGCCCGTTGTTGCTACACATTCAGGGGAGAGACTTACTATGTCAACAAAGGGATTGAAGAGGTTGGAAAGATTGACAAAGATATTTCCTATTCAATTTGGTGATACACCTTCTGAGGACCCATAGGATTTATTGGACCATTTCCATGAGGTGTTCCACAACATGGGCATAGTGGAGTCATCAAGGAGTTGACTAGCTGTATTAGTGCACCATGACCACTGTATTAGTGCACCACTGCTACAGAGTTACTACAGTGGTCATATGAGTCATCAAGGATAGTCTTAGACTCATCAGTTATGCCAGGTGTAGGGTTGCTTTGAGTGCGGTGACACAAGTCATATCAGGAGGTACTATTATAAATTGAGGAGAAGTAGACCACAATAGGGTACTCGTGACACGATTTCGGCACCGGTTGCTCCACCACACGCTCAGCCATCCAGAGGCGAGGGTCAGACAGTCCGAGGTTGTGGTCAGGCTATTAGAGGTGGAGGCTAGACAATTATAGGTCGTCCAAGAGGTGGAGGTCAGAGTGTTGGGGCTCAGCCCCATTTGTATGTATTTCCAGCTAGACCTGAGACAAAGTCGTTAGATGCGATACTCACAAGTATTGTTCTAATTTTCCATAGAGATGCATCAATTCTATTTGACCCGGGTTCCAGTTATTCATATGTGTCATCCTATTTTGCTTCATATTTGGATATGTCTCGTGATTCTTTGAGTGCTCATACTTATGTGTCTAGGCCTGTTGGGAAATTTATTATCGTAGATTGTGTGGATCGTTTGGTCACTATCGGGAGCTATGAGACTAGGGTAGATCTTCTATTACTTGATATGGTGGATCTTGACATGATCTTGGGCATGGATTGGTTGTCACCTTATCATACTATTTTAGATTGTCACGCCAAGACTATGAGATTATCCATGTCGGGGTTGCTTCGATTGGAGTGGAGAGGGACTCCTAGTCATTCTATTAGCATGGTCATTTCTTATGTGAACGCTCGGTGTATGGTCGAGATGTGGTGTCTGGCATATTTGGCCTATATCCGTGATTCTAGTGTGGAGGTCCCTTACATGGATTCGATACCAGTTATGCGCGAGTTCCTAAAGGTGGTTCCTAAAGATTTTCCCAAGATGCCACCCGGTAGATATATCGAATTTTGCATTGACTTGGTTCCAGGCATTCAACCCATTTATACCCCACCATACCATATGGCCCCAATTGAGTTGAAAGAATTGAATGAGCAGTTGCGGGATCTTCTTGACAAGGGATTCATTAGGCCTAGTGCCTAGCCTTGGGTTGCACCAGATTAGGGCTACGGATGTCCCTAAGACAGCTTTTCGGACTCGGTATGGTCACTATGAGTTCTAAGTGATGTCATTTGGCTTGACCAATGCCCTAACAAACTTAATGGATTTGATGAACCAGGTGTTCAAGCCCTATCTGGATTCTTTAATGATTGTCTTCATTAATGATATCGATTTACTCCCGCATTTGAGAGGAGCATAAGTTGTATCTTCGAATCGTACTTCAGCCTCTAAGGGATCGTCAATTATATGCCAAGTTTTTGAAGTATGTGTTTTGGTTGGACTCAGTTGCTTTTTTGACCTATGTTGTATCTTCCGAGGGAATTAAAGTGGATCCTACTTTAGCTAAAGATATTTGGAGCTTCTTAAGTTTGGTGGGTTATTATCGCAGGTTTGTGGAGGGGTTTTCATATATCTCAGTCCCATTAACTAAGTTGAACCAGAATGATGCTCTTTTCAAATGGTCCGATGAGTGTGAGTTGAGCTTTCAGAAGCTCAATACTGCATTGACTACCTCCCAGTGTTGGTGTTCCCTACAAGTTTGGAATATTATACTGTGTATTGTGATGCATCATTGTATTGGGCTTGGTGCGGTGGTGATGCATGATGGCAGGGTGATTGGCTACCATCTCATTAGTTGAAGGTTCATGAGAGTAATTACCCTGTGCATGATTTAGAGTTAGCAGCCATTGTTCATGCTGAAGATTTGGAGGCACTATCTATAAGGCATTCCAAGTGAGGTCTATACCGAACATCAAAGTCTCAATCACCTATTCAAGTAGAAGGACCTAAACTTGCGGCAGAGGATATTGCTAGAGTTTTCAAAAGACTATGATATCACCATATTATATCATACGGGGAAGGCTAAGAGCATTGGCAGTTTGGCATATTTACCGGTAGTGGAAAGACCACTAGATATGGATGTTCAGGATTTAGACAATCAATTTGTGAGATTGTATATTTCAGAGCCCAGTCGGGTTCTTGCTTGTGTTGTGGCACAGTCATCATTGTTGGAGCGTATCAAGGCTCGCCAGTTTGATGATCCTCACTTGTTGATTTTAAGGGACACAATGCAAAAGGTGGTGCTAAGGAGGTTGTGATTGGTGATGATGGTGTTATGCGGCTCCAAGTTTGGATTTGTGTTCCAAATGTTGATGGGTTGAGAGAGTTGATCCTTGAGGAGGCTCGTATTTCGCGCGATTCCATTCACCTAGGTGTCATGAAGATGTACCTTAACTTGAAACATCAATATTGGTGGCGAAGAATGAAGAAAGATATTATTGATTCTGTATCTTGATGTTTGAATTATTAACATATGAAGTATGAGCATCAGAAACCGGGTGGATTGACTTAGATATTGGAGATACCCGAGTGGAAGTCGGAGCGTATCACTATGGATTTTTGGGTAGGCTTACCATAGACCTTGAGGAAATATGATGCAGTCTGGGTTATTATGGACTAGTTTACTAATTATGCACACTTCATTCCGGTGATGACTTCCTATTCTTCAAAGCGGTTTGCTCAGACTTATATCTGGGAGATTATCCGCCTGCACGATGTGCCCATTTTTATCATTTCTGACCGAGGCACGCAGTTCACATTACATGTTTGGAGAGTCGTGCCTCGTGAGTTAAGAACACAGTTCGAGTTGAGTATAATTTTTCATCCTCAGACGGATGGAGAGTCTGGGTGCACGATTCAGATTTTGGAGGACATGTTACATGCCTGTGTTATTGATTCAGAGGTTTATGGGATCAGTTTCTACCACTGGCAGAGTTCGCCTACAACGACAACTACCGGTCAAGCATCCAGATGGCTTCGTACGAGGCTTTATATGGAAGGCTATGCCATTCGCCGATTGGTTGGTTTGAGACTGGAGAGGCTAGATTTTTGGGAACTGATTTGGTCTGTGATGCTATGGAGAAGGTTAAAGTGATTCAAGAGCGACTTCGTACATATAAATCAAGGCAAAAGAGTTATGCCGGATAGAAGGTTCGAGATGTAGCTAACATGGTGGGTGAGAATATTCTCTTCTAAGCGTCGCCTATGAAGGGCGTGATGCGGTTTGGGAAGAAGGGGAAGTCGAGCCCGATGTTTATTGGCCCATTCGAGATCTTTGAGAGAGTTGGGGAGGTTGCTTATATGCTTGAATTTCCTCCCAACCTAGAAGGGGTGCATCCGGTATTTCATATTTCCATGCTTCAAAAGTACCATGAGGATAAATCACATATTTTGGACATCAGCACGGTGCAACTTGATGAAAATCTTACCTACGAGAAAGAGTTGATATTTATTCTAGACTGGCAGGTTTGCAAGTTGAGATCTAAGAGTTTTATCTTTGTGAAAGTGCAATGGAGAGATCAACCAATTGAGGGGGCTACGTGGTAGTCCGAGTCCGATATGCGGAGTAGATACCCACCTTTTTACCAGTCCAAGTAGAGGTGGAGAATGTGATGATCCGATAGGGCGTTTTGAGTACTAGCCATTTTTATATGTTCTGAGACCTCCCATAGCTTCATTTGATGTTTATTGCTGTATGTGCATGGACCGTGTCATTTTCCGAAAAAACTTTATGTAACATTTTGAAGAAAATATGATTTTTGACTTAAAATGTGGCTATAGTTGACCACGGTAAATATTTTGGGTAAACGACCTCGGACCGGTGTTTTGACAATTCGTGCAGGTTAGTATGATGTTTTGTGACTTATACGTATGTTTTGTTAGGGTCCGGGGTGACCCGAGCACATTTCGGCGCATTATATGAAAGATTGTGAAAAATGAAATTTTAAGTTGAAATTTTTAGTTTTGGTGATCGATTTTTGTTATTTGATGTTATTTTGATGATTTGAGGTAGCAAGCAGATTTATATGTGGTTATTGCACTTGTGTGAATGTTCGGTTAGGAGCCCGAGGGGCTCGGGTGAGTTTCATATTTGTTTTAGACCATTTTTGGACTTGTGAGGCTAGTTTTTCTACTGATGTCACAGTTCTTCACCATCGCGAAGCAACTCCCGCAATCGCGAAGAGGAAAATTGGGGTTGGGGCTGGTTACTCTTCGTGAACGCGAGAGGTAAGTCGCGAACGCGGTTTGGAGGGACCGCCCTTTGTGGACGCAACATACACCTCGTGAACGCATAGCTTTGGGATGACTGGGGAAGGCTGATGATGGTCTTCATCGTGAATACGACCCCTAGGACGCAAACGCGACGTCTTGGCTGGGGAATAGACTTCGAAAATGCAATGAAAAACTCGCAAACGCAATGGCCAACTGATCGCGCACAGTTAAATAAAAATTCTAAGTTGGGATTTTATCATTCTACACCATTTTGAAACCTAGAGCTCGGACTAGAGAGATTTTCATCCCTATTTCATTTGTAAGTTCTTTTAAACTAGTTTTGATGTATTTCCACAAACTCCCATTAATTTTTTACCTTAAATTTTTGTAATTTTATGGTAGAAATTAGGGGGTTTGGGTAGTATTTAGGAATTGGGAGAAATTGAGATTTAGACCTCAAATTGAGGTCGGATTTCGAAACAAATCACATGATTGGGCTGGGGGTGAATAGGTAATCAGGTGTTTGTTCGAATCTTGGATTTTGACCAAGCGGGCCCACGATTAACTTGTGTTGACTTTTTTTTAATTTCATTAAAGATTGAAGCTTCTTTTTACACGTGGACAGCTTCTAAAGTTTATTTTGAATTGTTTGAACTATATTGGACTAGATTTGATTGGTTTGGAGGCTTGTTCTAAAGGAAAAGCCGTGATTGATTATTGACTTGATTCCATAAAGAAGTAAGTGTCGTGTTTAACCTTGGCTTGAGGGAAATAGGAATTGTTTGGTCTATTTTCAATGTGAATTATATGTGGGGACAACGTATATGCAAAGTGGCGATTGTATATGTGTTGTCATGGGTTAAAGCATGTCAGTTGGGCTATTTACCTTTACATTGTTATTTGTTCCTTGTTATATTTCGTTATATGATTTGATTTCTACATGCCCTTACTTGTTATCCATGCCTTACTTGTTATCTCTTATTTAATTGTTACTTTTTTCAATTTGTTCAGTCTTTACTCAATACCTGTTTACCTTCTATATGTTCCTACCTTTATCGATTGGATATCTTCATTGTCTCATATTTTTACTTGTTTTTATTGTCCTTACATTACTTGTTGCACTTCATTACGTTCTTCCGATTATGTGAGTCTTTTAGCTATTCTTATATTGATGAATTGCCGAGGTTCATGAACACGAGGTATTGGTTATTCTCTGTTTGCATTGGTAGTTCCTTGATGTTTTATATGCCTGGTTCCCTTTTATGTTGAGCTAACCGGATTTGGTTGTATTGAGTTGTTCATATTAGTGAGTGTATATTGAAAATGGGTTACATGCCCCAACAGATATTGTTATAATATTGGGAATGGGTTGCACGCTGCAACAAATATTTTAAAATGATATTGGTATCGTGTTTCACGTCACAACAGATATTTTGATAAACGTTGGGGTCGGGTTGCACGCCACCACAGAGTATGATAGATTGTAGCTGTATGTAGCTATAGTGATTTATCTCAGTACTGTGATATGAGGTTATGAGCTGATGTTATTCCGGGGCCCTCTGTTAGTTAACCTTAGTCTGTTCTTATGAGTTTACTGCTTTATCTATATTTCTGCCTTCCTTTATTATTATACCTATAGGTTTATAGTGAGTTTCTTGTCATAGTCTCGTCACTGCATTGTCGAGGTTAGGCTCAACACTTACAAAGTAAATGGGGTCGGTTGTACTCATATTACACTACTGCACTTCTTTTGCAAATCTCGGGGTTCGTCCCAACGATGCGTAGAGGAGTTCGCTCGGATCCGACTTGCCCAGGAGACTTGAGGCAGAGATGTTTGGCATCAGCAGTCCTTGAAGTCCCCTTCTATCCTGTTTTACTGTTATTCTATTTTCAGACAGTTGTATTTCATTTCAGACCATGTTGGTAGTATTCTAGACGCTCATGTACTTGTGACTCTGGATTTTTTGGAGTTGCATAGAATGCCTTTGTTTACCTTGAAAATGGTAATTACAATTATATATGATTTTGTGGTTCTAAAAATACAAAATATATTTTAATACTGGTTGTTTAGGCAATAGATGCTAAGTAAGAGGTGAGAAAATAAAATAAATACGAAGGATAGCAAGATTATACAAACGGAGCAGCGGTGAAATAGGGCCTCGAGGTCGGTCTGATCGTGTCTCGAGGTCGAGCTCAGGGGCTCGATAACAGATGGTCGAGAGTGAATCATCAGTTTCAAAGGCCTCTAAGATGGCCTCTTTATGATTAATAATGAACAATGAATGAAGAATAATTAATGAACAATAAAATGAAAGACAATAAATCAATGAGACAATTGCAAAGAATGTTTGAGTTAGAAGGCAGAGAATGTTCTTAGTCTTGTATAGTGAGTATCATGTGTGTTACAAAGTAACAAGGGTCCCTTTTATATATGAGGTGGAATCCCAACATAGTACATGTGTAATTAATGCAAAGAGAGAGATGACTGGTACAACTATTTAATGCCACGGTAAGGGCTTGTACTATTTTGTGTATTTTATCAGCTTTAACCACGTTCCTTCTGGAACTTCCCGCTTTTCCATAACACTCTTCGATGTTTACCCTGCCCCGAGGTACATCGACTCCTCGGAATACTTCCTCGAGGGCTGTAACTCGGGGTTGAAATTCGGATCCTGCTTTGATACATTCGAGGTAGAGGATCGGAATGCTAAAGAAGCCTTAAAATTGGCCTTCCCCAGTTTCACCACATACATATAGTCTCCGCGTTTGTTGGAGTGAAAAGACAAGAAACGATTTGAATTCACCAACCTTTTAACGCCTTTATTATTCTGTTAGTCATGCCACATTGGCGACTGATGTGATAGGAGGGATGCTTCATATTCACACATTTCTTGAAAAAGATTCAAATTTTTTACGGCGGTTGGCTGCCCTTTGGCTTTCACCAACGTGTGTGGTTGGCCCCTATAAATACTCCTTCTCCTGCCCCTCATCCTTCATTACTTCTTCTAATCTTTCGAAGAGAGCCATAATTGCTTCCCTTCTATATTCTTTTTCTGATCAGATCTTTCTTGTTTCCTTTGAAATCTTTTACCAGAAAGGACGGAGGCCTCCACAATTACTCCACGAGATGATAAATCCTCCTCATTTTCACGTTCTTCAAAGGGTAAGGCAATGGTACCCCCAAATCTCGAGGAGTGCATCCCTGATTCCTGCGAGATGACCTCTGATTTCAAGGTCGACAAACCTTCATCGAAGTCGGGGCAGTGCGAACCCATATCCCGATATATTAGCCTGATAACAAACACTGAGGAGGTGAAGGTTGACTGTCGCTGGGGAGACACAGTGCAATTGGAGATTCCTTCTCGGGAGGAAGACATGACCTCCTATAAAACCGGCTTCCTCAGTGTATATACCTATCAATTCACCCTAGGCCTGGTAGGGCCGTCTTCACCATCGATAGACCCTGTGGTTCTCGACTTCTGCAAGCGATATCAAGAAACGCTCGGCCAAATTGATCCATCATTCTGGCGCGTTATTTACATGATCAGGAATTTTTCCAATATGGTAGAGGGGATACCATTCACCCTCGAGTATCTGATTAGAATGTACAGCCCCCGCCTTTACCGGGGCGGTCTGTTCAAACTTCACCGCTGGGCCTCGAAGTCTGTCTTTGCTTGTATAGAAGAAGACAAGGACAGAGGGTGGATGAGTTGCTTTGTTCGAGTTAAGACCTCAGATATGATTCCATTCGAAAGGATGTCATTCCCTGAGGAATGGAATATGAATCGTAAGTTAATACTTTTAATCTTCCTCTATGTCAACTTCCCATTGAACTAAATCCCTTTGATGATGCAGCTGTTGCATGGTATCCCGACGCGGTTAAGGATCTCCCGAGCTGGGTTCGCCGGCTTGATTCGGTATGCCCGTATGCTGAGCGCGTATGGTGCGATTTGTCCAGGGGCCGATGGGAAGCTAAAGATCACGGTGGGGCCCTCTCTCTTGCGATACCTAAGTTTCTTTTTAAAGGAGACGTCTTCTGAATATACCTAGGGGAGGCCTCTTCGATGAGGGAAGTATTGCCCGAGGAAGATGATATCCCAAAGCCGAATAAGGATAGAAAGAGAAAAAGTGAATCGTCGACTGAGTTTTTGGGGTCGTCGAGGGCTATAGTGCAAAAGTCCAAGGTCGACTCCGTGGCTTAAACAAGAAGAATGATTTCCGACATCGCCCAAGGGAGGTGGAAGCGTAACTTCTTCTGCCTCTGCTGGTCTGATCACCGTAGAGGTGGGGGCTTCTAAATCAGAAGTCAACGATGCCATCCTACCTAGGGTCGAAGGGGCTTTCGAGGGTAGGTCAGGTGATGTCCCTGAGTCGATGGTCATCCAAAATATTCTTCGGGCCGAAGAACACTCGGCGAATGAGCTGCGGAGGCTTAGATGCGATCCGAAGGGCCCGATTGATCTTCCCGGGGTCATTGATGTAGGATTTCTTTGCCGGTTTCAACATTTTTTTCGAGGGAGACACAGGATGACCGCAACATAGAATCTTCTGATGCGGAGGCGCTTCTTGGAGGGAAGGACGTAGTTGAGGGGCTCTTCAATATGGCCGAGAAAAATCCCGATCTTAACGCCATGTTCATTTTCTAGGAGACTGAAAGGCTCTGCAAATAGGAAACTTCTTTGTTAATTGTTTCGAGCCTTGATTAGTATTTCATCGACCCTTCTTCCTTCATGCTTTCAGACAAAAGTGCTTTATAACCGGACCACGGCCAAGATCCAATCTGAGCTGACCTATTACGAGGGGGAGAGTAGGAGATTTTTATTGGAGGCGGACGAGCTCAGGGATCTTCTTGCCCAAAAGGAAGAAAAAGAGCTAGCCCTTCGAGCCCGTTTAGAAATGGTATCTCGGGAATGGAGTGATCTTGACAAGCATGTAACATAGCCTTCTATATGTTTCATTTTTTCTCCTGCCTGATATCAGTACTTGACACTTATCAGGCTGAATTTGGTAGCTTAAGGAGAAAGATGCCTTGATACGGGAAGGATTCGGAGCTAGGGAAACTAAGATCCTTAGGTTTATGTAGTGCATGAATGAGATGACTTCTGAGAGAGAGGCCCCCCAAATGAAGTTAACCTCGCTCGAGGATTTCCTTCGGGATGCGAGGGCTGAAGGTAGAAAATATAAAGACCTCTATGCTGAATTGGTCACCGCGCTGTCTTCGATTAAGGGTGCAACCAATGCGCTCATAGATTCGTATAAGGTTAATGTTGTTGTTGAAAATACCCAGGCCATGATATACATGCAGGGGGCCTCAATTTATCTGCTGAGATAGAGAGAGCGAAGACCCTAGAGAAGTAATCGGAGGCTCTGCTTGCTTTCGAAGGCTCGGAAGATGATGGAGATGAGGGTGAAGTCCCCTAGGGGGAAGAGGCCGTTAGATATCTAGGGGCCGAGGGCCAGGCTGTTGGAATCATAACTTCCGAGGGAGCCTTTGAAGGCGCGTCCCAGTGGTAGATTAATATTTTGCTTATTCTTTTTTTTCCTGTATAAGGGCTTCGATTTTGAACTCTGTAAACGTGCTTTATGAACTTTCATCACATATAAAAGGCCCGTTGTTATTCCTTTGTTTGTTTTCTGGTTTCTTGAAATAGGTTTCGACGGTTGTCGATGATTAGTCCGATGAATGGGACTTAGAAATGAAACCCTTGGGGATACAAATTGGCCCTGAGGCATTTTAGGCTGGCACTTAAGCTCTTACGCATTGGTTTGGTACAACCTTTAATGTGGCTGGCGACTTAGGCTCTTACGCATTGGATTGGTACAACCTTTAATGTGGCTGGAGACTTGGGATCTTACGCATTTGACCCTTAGGCGCATTAGTTAACTGTTTCAGGCTCAGTCTTCGAGTCGAATTTGACTCGAGCTCATCGGGCCTTAGGTTTTTAAATCGGCCCTCAGGCATTTTGGGTCAGTATGACCTATAGCTGGCGACTTGGTCTCTTATGCATTTGGACCTTAGGCGCGTTAGTTAACCATTCCGGGCTCGGTCTTCGAGTAGGATTTGAATCGAGCTCATCGGCCCTTGGGTTTTTGAATCGTCCCTGAGGCATTTTGGGTTGGTACGACATGTAGCTGGCGACTCGGCTTCTTACGCGTTAGGTTGGTACGACTTACAGTGTAGCTGGCGACTTGGGCTCTTATGCTTTAGTTTGGTATGACCTTTAATGTAGCTGGCGACTTGGGCTCTTATGCTTTAGGTCGGTACGACCTTTAACCAGTTCTTTTCCAAGTTTTTTCGAAGTAATTGGAGGCCTGTGATTTTATCGCGACAGTCGAACGTATCCGAGTCGAGTTAGTTTGGCCGGATCCTTATGATGGTAGTCATTTGTATTTGGCCGTAGCCTTTCAGTCCCTGAGTGAGATAGCCTCGGTGTTTATATCGAGGTTATTCCTTTTTAGGGGTCTTATAAGTTTGATATATAGCCTTGACTTTGATATCGGGATTATGCTTTTTTAAGGTCTTATGAATCAGTGCATGCCTTGCTTGAGGTCTTATAGTTTTGATGTTGCCTCATGGAGGGCTTATGAATTTTAAGTTGCCAGCCCTGAGGTCTTATGGCTATGAGTCGAGTGTCAAGGACAGTGCCTGAGCTAGATTTGATATTGATTCATGGAGGGATTATGTTGTTGATGTTGCGGGCCCTGAGGTCTTACGGCTTCGATGTTTCCTTGTGGAAGTCTTACATTGGTGCCTTATGGAAGGTTTTACGAGCTCGAAGTTGCCGGTCCTAAGGTCTTACGGCTTCGAGTTTTTGGTGAATCAATGGAGTGACTGTCGTGGATAGTCCCCGAGTCGAGGTTATGCCTCATGGAGGGCTTATAAATTTGGAGTTTCCTGCCCTGAGCTCTTACGGCTTCGATGTTGCCTCGTGGAGGGCTTACATTGTGCCTTATGGAAGGTTTACAAGCTCGAAGTTGCCGGCCCTGAGGTCTTACGGATTCGAGTTTTCGGTGACTCGATGGGGTGACTGTCGTGGATAGTTCTCGAGTCGAGGTTAGCCTCATGAAAAGCTTATAAATTTGGAGTTGTCGGCCCTGAGGTCTTACGGCTTCGATGTTGCCTTGTGGAGGGCTTACATTGATTCCTTATGGAAGGCTTACGAGCTCGAAGTTGCTGTCCGTGAGGTCTTACGGCTTCGAGTTTTCGGTGACTCGATGGGGTAGTTGTCGTGGACAGTCCCCGAGTCGAGGTTATTTTCGGGCCCTGGGGCCGTTTCTTGTGAATATAGCAACTTCTCCGACGATCGAAGATTTCTTTCTCTAATTACTTGGTACAAGTATACATGTTTTCACTACTAAGGGTTCGATTATTCTATGTGGACACGGTTCATTCGACCTTTTGGTCCAATACATCATTCTCCTGTCGAGACCCTTTTTGGCATATGTTAGCAATCTCCCGGGGGAATGCCCCTCAGTATTTGAGGTTGATCGGAGAGAAACTTTGAATACTTGATGAGTTCTCCTCAGGTAGCATATAGGTGTTTCCTCGTTAGAAACCCCGTCGGTAAAACCCATGTGGGATAAAATTCCGATGCGAGGGAAAAAGAGTGCAACGCATTCTTTAAAACCAAAGGCCTTCGAGGTGTCTTTCATTGGGCACCTGCAAGAAATTATTGTGAAGCTCAAACAAAATGAAAAGGGAGGAGGTTATACCCTAGCAATAATATCGCCTGAGCATTGATATGTTCCAATTGTTTGGAAGTTTCTCGCCTTCCATGGTGCCGAGTTTTTAAGACCCTTTGCTGATTACTCCAAGGACGCGGTACGATCCTTCCCAACTCGGCCCTAGCTTCCCTTCATTAGGGTTTCGAGTGCTCAGGGTGATTTTTCTTAGGACTAAGTCCCCAACTCTGAAATATCGGAGGTTTTTTCTCCTGTTATAGTATGTTTCGATTCTCTGTTTTTGGGCGTCCATCCGCACCAGCGAAGCTTCTCGCTTCTTGTCTAATAGCTCGAGGGCCGTAGTCATAGCTTCACTGTTTGAGTCCTCGATGGCATTTTGGAATCTGGCGCTAGGTTCTCCCACCTCGACCGGTATCAAGGCCTCGGACCCGTATACCAGAGAGAAAGGAGTCTCTCCTGTGATAGATTTAGAGGTTGTCCGATATGCCCACAGTACCTCGACTAATATCTCCCTCCATCTCCCTTTTGCGTTTTCTAACTTCTTTTTTATGTTTTGAATGATGGTCTTGTTCGTGGACTCGTCCTGTCCATTCGCACATGGGTGGTAGGTTGTTGACAGGATCCTTTTGATTTTGTGATCTTCAGAAAACTTTGTTACTTTGCCTCCGACGAACTGCATCCCGTTATCACACGTTATCTCGGAAGGGATCCCGAATCAGCATATGATGTGATCCCATATGAAGTCGATGAATTCTTTTTCTCTTACCTTCTCGTAGGCCTGTGCTTCCACCCATTTTGAAAAATAGTCAGTCATAAATAGAATAAATCTATCCTCACCTGGCGCCGTTGGTAGGGGGCCGACGATGTCCATTCCCCATTTCATAAAAGGCCATGGTGACAAGACTAAATGCAGCTGTTCGCCGGGTTGGTGGATCATTGGCGCAAATCTTTGACATTTGTCGCATTTTTGGACGAATTCTTTGGTGTCTTTTTCCATATTGTCCCAATAGTAACCTTCTCTGATCACCTTTCGAATTAAGGAATCGGCACCAGAGTGATTTCCGTGGGTGCCCTCGTGGATTTCTCGGAGTACGTAGTCGGTGTCTCCCGACCCTAAGCATAATGCCAAGGGTCCGTCGAAGATTCTTCTATATAGAGTTCCATTTTCATCGAGCGAAAATCGGGCTGCCTTAGTCCGAAGGGCCCTTGACTCTTTTGGGTCTGCGGGTAGCTTCCCACTTCCCAAATAATTGATGTACTTACTTCTCCAATCCCATGTCAGTCTGGTGGAGTTGATTTCGGCATGGCCTTCTTTAATCACCGATTTGGATAGCTGAACAACAGCACCGGGGAGAATGTTGTCTTCCTCGACGGACGATCCCAGGTTCGCAAGTGCATCTGCCTCGCTATTCTGCTCTCGAGGTATATGGATCAGGGTCCATTCTTTGAAGCGATGCAAAGTTACTTGAAGCTTGTCTAGGTATCGTTGCATCCTGTCCTCGCGAACCTCAAAACTTCCATTCGTCTGGTTTACTACCAGAAGGGAATCACATTTTGCTTCGATGATTTCCTCTCCTAAGCTTTTGGATAATTCGAGACCTGCAATCATAGCCTCATACTCGGCTTCGTTATTGGTCAACTTTGCAGTTTTTATAGATTGTCTAATTAAGCCACCCGTAGGTGGTTTCAGAACTATGCCGAGCCCGGACCTTTTCACGTTTGAGGCACCATCGGTGAATAGGGTCGATACCCCCGATGTTGTGCCCGTTTTTAGTAAAAGTTCTTTTTCTACCTCGGGCACGAGGGAGGGCATAAAGTCGGCCACGAAGTCCACCAAAATTTGGGACTTGATAGTCGTTCGGGGCTGATATTCGATATCATACCCCTCGAGCTCAATTACCCATTTGGCCAAACGGCCCAACAATTCGAGTTTATGCAATATATTTCGAAGAGGATATGTTGTTAAAACACATATATGGTGACATTGAAAATAAGGCTTCAGCTTCCGAGACGCACTTATTAATGCAAGAGCTAATTTTTCTAAGTGTGGGTACCTGGTTTCAGCATCTCCCAGGGTTCGACTCACATAGTAGATAGGGAATTGCGTACCTTGCTCATCTCGAACCAATACGCCACCTCGGATACTACCAAATACAGATATAGCATTTCGTCCTCCTTCGAAGTGTGGAGCAAAGGTGGGCTTGAGAGATACTGCTTTAAACCTTCCAAGGCGTGTTTGCACTCCGGGGTCCATTCATGTTGTTTTTCTTTTTAAGTAGGGAGAAGAAGTGGTGGCTCCGATCTGATGATCTCGAGATGAATAGGCCTAATGTTGTTATCTGCCCGGTCAGCCATTGTACGACCTTCACATTGTTTACCACCGTGATTTCTTCGACGAACTTTATTTTGTCGGGGTTGATTTCAATCCCCCTATTTGATACCATGAAGCCTAAAAACTTTCCCAAACCTAGCCAAAGTCGCACTTCTCGGGGTTGAGCTTCATGTTTTAGCTCCTAAGGATGTCGAAAGTTTCCTGCAAATGAGTCAAATGGTCTGATGTTTTAGACATCAATACCACACAAGAAGATAGGTTAATTTGTGTGGTACCCAATTTTCGAGTGATATCTTTCTAGAAGAACCTGGTTCTTCTTGGTGTTCCAACTTCTACTATTGCGGAATAATAAAAGCAGTAAAGTAAAAACACAGAGATTTTTACGTGGAAAACACCTGGCTCAAAAGGTGAAAAAACCACGACCTACTCCTCAGTAGGATTTGCTCAAACTCTTCACTAAAACTCTGAGCCAAACGGACTTACAAAATAAACTCTTTTGTAATCCTAGGACTAACTCTAATCCCTTCGTAGTAACTAGCTTGTAGCTAATTTCTACAAGCTTCAAGTTAACTCTAACTTGAACAAAGCGTACATATTACAATTGCTTCTATGAAAGCTGAAAAGATACAATATTAAATCTCCTACTACAACCAACTAGACTCAATGACAAACAGATGGAACTGGTTCTTCTAGCTAGTTTGTAGCCCTTGTATTGCACAGTAATTCTGCTTGCAAAATATCTGGGAATTTTTCTTTCAGATATTGATTCACTTCTGCACTTGTGCATTCTTGATTCAAGCAAGAATACTTCAATTATTTATAGAGTCAGTTGTTGAGTTTGTTGTTCAGTTCTGGTACAACTCTACCTGGGAGAACGAGTTCGTATTAAACTCAACTTCCTTCCTTCGTTACTGTCCTTGCTGAATTCAAATTTTATTCTCTTATCAATTTGCAACCTTTTCGCATTAGGAGACACTCTCCTTGTTCATTGATACTTCACAATCACATTCATCTCCTATGCATATACAATTCATGTGCCAACGCGTCAGGTCAAGTATGTGTGCTCTGATGGACCTGGTTCAACTGGTCAGACATTTGTCAATCTTCAAAACTATGCAGTGACTTGGGTAAAAAAATTCCTCCTTTTTGATGATGACAAACTCTGTGCTTCTCCCTTTATACAACTCAAACACTTTGTATGTTTTTTAAGCATTTATCATAGCGAAACCAGGTTCATTAGTTTATAAATATCACTTGAAATATAAAAGCACATGTCTTCCCCCTTTTGGCATCATTGAAAAGTTTCAAAATGATAAACTCAACAGTGTTGTTAACAATTACTCATGGCCATTGAGGCAACTGCAAGTGCAAACATGATTAATCATCATAAGAAACCAATAAATGTAAGCTATATAAGAAATTGAGACAATTCAATAACAAAACAGCAAAAATTTATTGATTAGGAACGAACATCAAACACCATACAAAAAAACAAAAACAGACATAACCATGAGCAAGACAGAATAAAAATAACAGAAACAGAACAACTGGTCTAAGAGGGGTTTTGGTAGCTCTGAACAGCCTAAGGATGGGAAGGTGCGGAAAAGGTTGTGGTCTTGGTATGTAGAAGAGAAAGCATCTGGTTAAGAACACCCTCGTTCTTTTCCTTCTCTTTTTCTAATTCAGCTCTGAGAGCATCCCGCTCAGCTTCAACCTTAATCAAATGATATTTCAAACGAAGGATTTCCATAGCCTTGATCTTGCTTTCCTGTACCAGAGTTCTAACTTTGTTGTTGACAGGCTGCTTCCTAGATGAACCAGGTTCGTCTGCAGGAACATTGATAGTATAATCGCAAGTCAGCAAAGTATCCTTCCCAAAATAGTCCTTGGCAGTAGCCATCTCAGCCTTTTTCACATGAACATCAAAATGAGCAAGCACAGTTGTCAGAATAAAGCCATATAGAATTGCATGTGCTTTTGTTCCATTCACAACTCTGTCCAAGAGTTGGATGATGAAAGTTGGACAATTGATCTACTTTCCCCTATACAAGCACTCCAACAATGTCAGACCCATATAGTTGGCTATGTGCCTTCATTATTGTCACTTGATGACAAACGAACTTGATGACAAACTCGAAAAGCAACTTGTGCTCTGGCTTCATTTCACTTTTGTAGACTGGCCTGGGTTCAATTTCCCTTTCATTGTCACTGAAGAATCTGGTAATATTGATTGTTGAGTCTATCCCATCCAAACTAGGCCATCTTTGCCTAGTGTACTCTTCGTAGCCGTCAGCAGGAATGTGCAGAATTTCTCCCAGTTCTTTAGCATCAAAGAAGACTTGAATTCCTTTGACTGTGGTAGTGACCCTGCCGTCCTTGACCACTGCATTACCCATGAACTCCACCAGTTCAGCTCTTTCCAACCTTCCTTCCATGTTAAGGACCATGTTCTTCCACCCCTGAACATCTAGTGTGTCCAGCAGGTATCTCATCCCAGGTTCCTCGAGTTCCTTCAACAACTTTCCCTTCAGAATTGTTCTTTTTCCAAATAAGGTTATTCTGTCAGTCACCTCACCAACTTCCCCCTCATCTTCTCTACTCTACTCTTTATCATCATCTTCCTCAATGACCTTCACTTTTCTTGCCTTGGACCTGGTCCTTTTAACGGTTCTTGTAGGTGTGGCAGACACTGTAGCTAACTTCTTTGAAGAAACCTTAACCCTTTTTGATTTTGGTGCCTCAACCACAACAGGAGCAGTCTACTCCCCATGATGGACCAGGTCCATCGTATCATCTTCAACCACAATAGTCTCCACAGACTCTCCTACTTTAGCCTTTCCCTTTGCAACTCTCTTCTTCTTGCTCTCTAGCAGAGCCTTCTCAAACAGTTCTTCTTCTTCTCTCATAGTACTACGTGTAGCACGCACCTTAGGAACAGGAGCATCAGCAGCTACAGAAGCTTTCCTCTTCTTAGAAGGAACTGGGTTAGTAGACTTCTTGGACTTCTGAGTCCTCCTTTTCTTGGGGTTATAGGACTCCCCCAGTTTCCTTAGCCTGTCAGCCAACGTCTCGTCCCCGGATGAACCAGGTTCATCTGCTCCTTTCTTCAAGCTTGCTAGACCTTCCGCTGCTTCCTCGACTACACTTCCCCCTAACTCTGTGACATCTTCTCCAACCTTCTCAGGAATGGGACCACAAATAGTCAATGTAGTACCATCCTCCCCAAATCCCTTTCCCTCAAGAACTTTACCTTTTTCCAATTTTCTTTGCCTACTAGGCACTTCAACATAAACTACGGATCCAACCAGAACAAACCTGTTCTCAGCATCAACAGACTCAGAAATTGCATCAAGATTACCTTGTTCAAAATTTGATGAACCGGGTGCTTCATCCTCGTTGGCTGATTTAAAAGATTCACTTGATGATTTAGAATTTTTATCCTTTTCAGCCTGCAGAATTGTCTCCAAGAATCTTGCACGTGACCCAGAAGCCACTGATTTTCTGGCAAGAACCTTTACACGGCGACCACGAGGGGCTGGGTTAGGGTTAGATGTGGGTTCAAGAATAGGAGAGTTTTCAGGAATATGAGTGTTTTCAGGTGATTGAGAACTATATATAGATGGCGAATTTGAATCTGATTCATAATGCCCTCCATCATAATCACGATTTGGCGATAAAGAAGAGGCAGATGGTGGTGAAGACATGATCACGAGTATTGTTAGGAAGAAAAGAAAAGTGATCCGTTTTGGGTTTGAAGACTAATGATCTTGGTTCGACGGTTACTTTATGAAGAAAAGAGTAATGATGACCCTTATATAAGATATGATTATTAATCATACAACGGGTAATATATTTATTCAAGTGGAAGTCTAATAGTTGTAGGAGCGTCATTGATTAGACAGTTAAGAGTTCCCTACCTCTAGGCTAATTGAGTACTGATGTGACTTCTTGGAACGAGTTCATTTAGGGATTAGTACAAAGAATTTGAAATGAACCAAATATAGATGGAATCCTGCTCATGTGTGACTGTAATTAGTTCAATAATTGTATGGAGATGAGCAGTACCTTGTAAGTTAGATGAACCAGTAGAGATGAACCAGGTTCCTTGTGTTAAAGTCCTTAATTTGCCTTAATTTACAAAGATAGAGAAACATCATTAGAAACCAGGGAATCATATTAATATATGGCAAGAGAGTCATGATACTGAGCAATTATTAGACTGGTTGATTATCTATGTTAGTGTTTCTAGCCAAAAAAAATTTTTTAATTTTTTTCAATTTTTTTAATCAGGTGATTTTAATCATCCCTAATTCAAGCTTGTTTCTCTCAAAATCCTCCCTACTTAGTGCTTTAGTAAAGATATCTGCAATTTTTTGATCAGTAGCACAAAATTCAATTGAGATCAATCCTTTTTCATAGTTATCCCTCAGGAAATGGTGCCTAACATCTATGTGCTTAATTCTCTTATGATGAACCGGGTTCTTTATCATACTAATGGCACTAGTGTTATCACTGAAAATAGGAATGCATCCCACATTTATACCAAAGTCCATGAGTTGTTGCTTGATCCATAGCAACTGAGCACAGCAGGAGGCTGCAGCCACATATTCAACCTCAACAGTAGAGAAGGCTACTGAATTTTGTTTCATGGTAGCCCAAGACATGAGCCCAGAAAGTGAGCCATACCTGAAGTACTTTTCCTGTCAACCAGGAAACCTGTATAATCAGCATCAGCATATCCTACGAGGCCGAAATTACTACCTTTAGGATACCAAAGGCACAAACCGGTGGTGCCTTTCAAATATCTCAAAATTCTCTTCACTGCAGTGAGGTGGGACTCCTTTGGATTCTCCTGAAACCTAGCACACAGTCCCATGCTGAACACAATATCAGGTTTGCTGGTAGTGAAATATAATAGAGACCCAATCATACCTCTGTATAGCTTCTGATCAACGGATGAACCAGGTTCATCCACATCCAATTTTGTAGATGTGGCTATGGGAGTGTCTATTTCCTTTGAGTCTTCCATTTTAAACTTCTTGAGCAATTCTTTCACATACTTTTGTTGGTGGACCATTGTTCCATTTGAGTTTTGCTTGATTTGCTAGCCTAAGAAAAAGTTTAGCTCACCCATCATACTCATCTCAAACTCACTCCCCATAAGTATAGCAAATTCCTTGCTCAATTTTTCAGAAGTCGCCCCAAATATAATATCATCTACGCATATTTGCACAACCAGGAGATCCTTACCCTTTTCCTTTAAGAACAAGGTACTGTATATTTTGCCTCGTTTGTACCCATGTTCTAGCAGAAATTTTTATAATCGTTCGTACCATGCTCTTGGTGCTGGTTTGAGACCATACAGAGACTTGTCGAGTTTGTATACGTGGTCAGGTGACTCTTTGCTTTCAAAACCTAGAAGATGCTTGACAAATACATCTTCCTTCAGATAGCCATTGAGCAAGGCACTCTTAACATCCATCTGATGAAGACTGAATTCCATGTGTACACCAAATGCTATAAGAAGTCTGATTGCCTCCAGTCTTGCCACAGGGGCAAAGGTCTCATCATAGTCAATTCCATCTTCTTGATTATACCCTTGAACAACTAGTCTTGCCTTATTCCTTGTAACAGTTCCATCCTCATCGAGCTTGTTTCTGAAGACCCACTTGGTGCCAATCACTGATCTGCCTAGTGGTCTGGGTACCAAGTGCCATACATGACTTCTTTCAAACTGATTCAGCTCTTCTTGCATGGCATTTACCCAACCAGCATCTTGTAGGGATTCCCCAATGTTCTTTGGTTCGATCATGGATAGAAAGGCATCAAACGCACAGATTTTTCAAGGATGATCTTATTTCGATTTCGGATGTCAAATCTGTTATGATGTTCTCAAGAGGGTGAGAACTCTGATATCTGTGTGGTTTGAGTACCAGATGTTCATTCCTAGACAATTCCATGGTGTCTTGTTGTTGTGGAGTAGGATCAGGGCCAGGTTGCATATGTTGAATTCCCCTTGTCATGTTGCTTGGGGTAGTTGAATCTGGTCCATCACCTGGTCCACCTTCCATGTTTTCTTCAATGTGATCACTGCTTCTCACCAGTCCAAGCTCCTCATCTTCTGGTTCCTTCTCTCAGCAAAAGTGTTAGTTTCATCAAAGACAACATGTACACTTTCTTCTACACATATAGTTCTTTTATTATACACTTTATAAGCTTTGTTATGTGATGAATATCCCAAGAATACTCCCTCGTCACTTCTGGGGTCAAATTTTCCTAGGGAATCTTTGCCATTATTATGCACAAAACACTTGCATCCAAAAGCCCTAAAGTGGGATATGTTGGGATTTCTCCCGTTAAGTAATTCATAGGGAGTTTTCTCTACCATAGGTCTGACCATGCATCTATTGATTATGTAACAAGCAGTGTTTATTACTTCACCCCAGAAGTTGTGAGGTAGTTTGCTAGATAGAAGCATGGTTCTTGCCATGTCTTCAAGAGTTCTGTTTTTCCTTTCAACAACCCAATTTTCTGTGGGGTTCTAGGAGAAGAAAAGTTATGATTAACACCATGTTCATCACAGAACTCAGCAAATTTAGCATTCTCAAATTCAGTACCATGGTCAGATCTTATTGATACTAGTTGATGTCCTAATTAATTTTGAGTTTTCTTGACAAATGAGGTGAAAATATCAAATGCTTCATCCTTAGATGCCAGGAATAAGGTCCAAGTGAACCTTGAATAATCATCAACTAGCACCATCACATATCTCTTACGACCTCTACTCAGAGTTCTCATAGGACCACACGGATCCATATGAACCAGTTCCAACGTCCTGGTGGTACTGACTATTTTCTTACTTTTGAAAGAGGACCTTACTTGCTTCCCACTGGCACATGCCTCACAAACTTTGTCCTCCTTGAACTTAATCTTAGGAAGTCCGACCACAAAGTCCTTAGAGACTAGTTTGTTAAGTTGAGTCAGACTCTCATGACCAAGTCGTTTGTGCCATAGGAGAGGATCACTGTCCAACACACTTAGGCAAGTGAGTTCATTTTCAGACAGTGTAGACAAGTCTATGACATCGATGTTATTCATTCTTTTTCCCTGCAAAACAATCTTGTCAGTAAGCAGGTTAATCACAAAATATTTTGTGGAAGTAAAAGCAACCAGGTTACCTCTGTCATACAGTTGTGATACACTGATCAGGCAATATTTCAAGCCATCTATTAGATACACATGTTCAATGGATCGTGTCTCATCCTTAACTACCTTACCAACCCCAATAATTTCACCTTTCTTTCCGTTTCCAAAGGAGACATTTCCTCCTTTGAGACTTTCAAGTTAAAGGAACTGTTCCATGTTCCATGTTCCATGTCATATGCTTTGAGCAGCCACTATCCAAATACCAAATTTGGCTGCCTCTTCTCACTTTAACCTCTGGTTCTTCATGTGATTCCTCATCAGATTCTCCAATTTCCATGAGCGCCTGATCTTCAGTCTCCCCATCTTCTGATTCCTCATCTGAACTTTCCCCCCAAGCAGCAACCACAGCCTTTGTTGTGGTTTTCTTGGGTTGAACCTGTTCCTTCTTTCATATCTCTCCTTTTTCCATTCTAATTCCCACTGGGGACAGTTTTTGTGAGATGGTCAGTCTTACCATATTTGTAGCATCCCTCGTTTGTTGGCCTTTCTGGAGCTTTTGCTTTGTTGTAGTTTCTTCCTCTAGAGATGCCCTTCTTCCTCATGAGAATGTTTCTGAATTCTTTGGTAATCATGGCCATCACATCATCCTCTAGATCTGCTCCCTCAGTGATTCTTAGTGCTAGACTCCTCTCCTTCTTTGGACCATCCATCTTCATTGTCTGCCTTCTGAGTTCACAGTGAGGTTTCCAATCAGCTCATCCAATCTCAGGGTTGCCATATTTTTGGATTCATGGATAGCAGTGATTTTTCTTTCCCAGGAAATAGGCAAGACCCTTGCCACGATCTTCTCAACCCTTTCCTCTTCAAGAATGACTCTTCCAAGAGACTTTAGTTCATTTGTCAAGGTTGTGAACCTTGTGTACATCTCTTGGATAGTTTCTCCTTCTTTCATAGTGAAGTTTTCATACTAAGAGTATAGTAGAGTACCTCTTGATCTTTTTACCTGAGGTGTTCCTTCATGGGATACTTGCAAGTATCCCAGATCTCTTTGGAAGTGGTGCAGCTTTGGATTCTGTTGTACTCGTCTAGACCTAGTCCACACACTAGTAATTTTTTGGCCTTTGCATTCTTCTCCCATTTATTCATATCCTTAGCAATGCAGTCAGCTCTAGTCTTTGGTACATCTATACCTTCAGCAGTCTTCATCATGGTAGCTAGAGGACCATCAGTGACTATGTCCCAGAGTTCATAATCTTCTCTAATCAGGTGGTCCTTCATCCTCTTTTTCCACCAAGAGTAATACTGGCCATTGAAGAGTGGTGGCCTTGCAGTTGATTGACCTTCCCAGTTTTCAGGTGGTGCAATCATCTTGATCTTCTCCAAGGTGTTAGACTTTCAAGGATAACCTACTTTGATACCAATTGATATTTTAGACGTCAATACCACACAAAAAGATAGGTTAATTTGTATGGTACCTAATTTTTGAGTGTTGTCTCTCTAGAAGAACCTGGTTCTTCTTGGTGTTCCAACTTCTACTGTTGCGGAATAATAAAAGCAGTAAAGTAAAAACACAGAGATTTTTACGTGAAAAACACCTGGCTCAAAAGGTGAAAAAACCACGACC
The DNA here is from genome assembly GCA_005239505.1 of Nicotiana paniculata. NCBI lineage: Eukaryota > Viridiplantae > Streptophyta > Magnoliopsida > Solanales > Solanaceae > Nicotiana > Nicotiana paniculata. Next base: position 268,801 of record ML322443.1, on the reverse strand, counting down.
TACTCCTCAGTAGGATTTGCTCAAACTCTTCATTAAAACTCTGAGTGAAACGGACTTACAAAATAAACTCTTTTGTAATCCTAGGACTAACTCTAATCCCTTCATAGTAACTAGCCTCTAGCTAATTTCTACATGCTTCAAGTTAACTCTAACTTGAACAATTCGTACCTATTACAATTGCTTCTATGAAAGCTGAAAAGATACAATATTAAATCTCCTACTACAACCAACTAGACTCAATGACAAATAGATGGAACTGGTTCTTCTAGCTGGTTTGTAGCCCTTGTATTGCATAGTAATTCTGCTTGAAAAATATCTGCGAATTTTGTTTTCATATCTTGATTCACTTCTGCACTTGTGCGTTCTTGATTCAAGCAAGAATACTTCAATTATTTATAGAGTCAGTTGTTAAGTTTGTCGTTCAGTTCTGGTACAACTCTACCTGGGAGAACGAGGTCGTATTAAACACAACTTCCTTCCTTCATTATTGTCCTTGTTGAATTCAACTTCTATTCTCTTATCAATTTGCAACCGTTTCACATTAGGAGACACTCTCCTTGTTCATTGATACTTCACAATCGCATTCATCTCCTATGCATATACAGTTCATGTGCCAACACGTCAGGTCAAGTATGTGTGCTCTGATGGACCTGGTTCAACTGGTCAGACATTTGTCAATCTTTAAAACTATGCAGTGACTTGGGTCAACATGGTCCTCTATGCGCAGGGACTTAACTAGCATGTCATCAATGTAAACTTCCATGGTTTTGCCTATTTGATGTTCCAACATCTTATTAACTAAGCGTTAGCATGTGGCCTTGCATTTTTCAGTCCGAAGGGCATTACATTGTAGCAGTACGTGCCATACTTCGTAATGAACGAAGTTTTCTCTCTATCCTCGGGGTTCATCTGAATTTGATTATACCCGGAGTAGGCGTCGAGAAAAGTGAGGATCTCGTGGCCAGCCGTGGCCTCAATCAAGCAATCGATGTTGGGCAGCGGTAATGAATCTTTAGGGCATGCTTTATTAAAATATTTATAGTCTACGCACATTCTCAACTTGTTCCCCTTTTTGGGAACTACTAACACATTGGCTAGCCGTTTGGGATATTTTACTTCCCTGATGGACCCTATTTTGAGGAGTTTTGTTACCTCGTCTTTGAAGAACGCATACTTTATCTGGGACTGAGGCCTCATTTTCTGCTTCACCGGTTTGAACCTGGGATCGACACTTAGCCGATGGGTGGTTATTTTCGGTGGGATCCCTGTCATGTCTAAGTGGGACCAAAAAAAGCAATCGATGTTGTTAACAAGAAATTGAATGAAATGTTTCCTGAGTTAGGGGTTTATTCCCGTTCCCAAGTATACCTTTTAATCTGGAAGATGTTCCATCAGGACAGCTTGCTCTAGGTCTTCGACCGTTGATTTGGTTGCGTCCGATTCTTCGGGAGCAACGAAGGTTCGAGGAGTGAGGAAGTCTTCTTCATCATCATCGGGAGCCTGTTCATTTCTTGACCCCTCCGAGGTGGAGTATATGGGCACCGGTGTCATGTCGTGCATGGCGAACATTTCCTTTGCTGTGAGTTGCTCCCCATACACTGTTTTCACGCCATCTTTAGTTGGAAATTTTAATATCTGGTCGAGATTTGACAGTACCGTCCTCATGTGGTGTATCCATGGCCTTCCCAGCAGGGCGTTGTATCTCGTGTTACCCTCGATGACATGAAACTTGGTATCCCAAATCGTACCGGACACGCTGACTGCGAGGGTGATTTCCCCCTTCGTCGTTTCGCTCATCATGTTAAATCCACTGAGGGATCGAGATTCAGGCACGATTCGGTCAAGTAGCTCGAGCTGTTCCACTACTTCCAACCTGATTATACTGACCGAACTACCTGGATCCACGAGCACACGTTTAATTTGAACGTTATTTAAGAGAAAAGAAATTACCAGCGCATCACTATGTGGTTGGGACAGGGCTTCAATATCTTCTTCACTGAACACAACATTTCCTTCGGGCATAAAACTTTGAGTTTGTTCTTTAGTGATAATGGGCACTTTGGCCCGTTTGAACATAGGCTCTTGCAGGACAACGGTCTCTCCAATAATCACGTGAACGATGTGTTGGGGTTGTCCCAGCTCATTCTCCCCGTTTGATCCTGTAACGGCCCGGCCGGTCGTTCCGTGAGATTTACCCCGTTTCCCCCATTTCTGCATTTTTCATATACTGCTAGCCTGTTTTTGTTGTGTTGGGTCAGTTGGTTTGGGTCCGGAGTGGTCCTGGTGGGAATTGAGGCATTTAGTCTTCTAAAGTAGCCTAAAAGTTGAGAAAGTCAACTGAGAGTTGACTTATAGGTGAACGACCTCAGAATGTGGATTTTATGGCTCGGATAGCTTCGTTAGGGGATTTGGGACTTAGGAGTGTGTTCGGAATGAAGTTTTGATGACCAGTGTAGAATTAGGCTTGAATTAGCGAAAGTTAATTTTTGGCGATTTCCGGTTGGCAGTGGAAAATAGGCTATCCGGGTCAAAATGGAATTCTAGAAGTTGGAGCAGGTTCGTAATGTCATTTTGGATATGTCTGCAAAATTTCAGGTCAATCGGAGGTGTTTTGGTTGGTTTCGGCATAGTTGGCGAAATTTGAAAGTTTCAAAGTTCATAGGCTTGAATTTGATGTAATTTTGGTGTTTGTGTGTTGTTTTTGGTGTTTCGAAGGCTCGACTAAGTTGGAATAACTCTATGGGGTGTGTTGGTATGTTTAGTTGGGGCCCTGAGGGGCTGGGGATTGATTTCGGATGGTTGGCGGGGTTTTGAACTTTGAAATTTGCAGCAATTAGCTATTCGTGCAAGCTTCTGGTGTTGTCCGCACCTGCAGAAGGGTAGACGCAGGTGCGAAGCCGCAGGTGCGGAGGATTGGCCTCATGTGCGAAAATTGTTCCGTTAAGTGGGATTCCGCAGGTGCGCACCTGGGACCGCAGGTGCGGGTCCGCAGGTGCGACTAAGTGTCCGCAGGTGCGGAAATGCTGGGAAGAACAGTATAAAAAGGGGCCTCCATGAAATTTATTCCATTCCACCATTTTTGCATGCGGGAGGAGCTCTTTTGGAGGCAAATTGAAGAGGGAATTCGTGGTTCTTCAGTGAAGGTAAGTTCTCGGGTTATTAACATCGTTTCTATTGTATTTTGTTCGGATTAGGCTTGTAAATTGGAGGATTAAAGTAGGAAAAGGTTGGGAAGAATGGCTGGAGAATTGGAATTTTATTTTGAGGATTTGGGTAGGCAATTTTGGTCCGATTTTGATGATTTTGGTATGTGTAGAATCGTGGGAGGACGAGGTTTCTACTGATGTAAAATTTATCAAATTCTGAGGCGTGGGCCTGGGGCTCGGGTTTGGCCGAATTTCGAGATTCTTGTATAATTTGATAGATTTTGATTGGGTTGTGTTCCTTTAGTATATATTAATGATATTAAACTGGTTTTGGCTAGATTCGGAGCAATCGGAAGCCAATTCGAGGGGCAAGAGCATAGCGGACTAGTGTCATGGCCCGGTAGAGGTAAGTAATGGTTATAAATCTTGCCCTGAGGGTATGGAACCCCGGACTACATGTTTCTCACTGATTTTAGAATGGCGCACATGTCGGATGACGAGTATGTGTCACGTACTGATTTTTGGATTGGACTAGGCCCTCTCCGCGGCAAGTAATGAGATGCATATTTTACTCAAAACCTTATGTTAAATTATGTTCTAAAGATTGTTGAAAATCTTGGGCTATAAGCCGTGTTTGGGGCCTCGTGCCGATCGGTTTAGACCCCTTGGGGGATTTTACTACTGCTTTTCCTCACTATTTGTTGATGACTTCACTCAGCCACATTGTGCTTACTGTTTTTCGAAACTCAGCCTGATTTACACTACTTTGAGATTTAAAAATGATGTTTTGGGTCGAGTACCCTGTTTTACTGATTCGCCAGAGAGGCCTTTTGAGTAGTTCTGTTGAGTGAGGCCTAGGGCCTAATTGTGAGGATATGATACGCCACGAGGTGGCTTGATATTAGCGCTTGGGCTGAAGGAGCCCCTCTGGAGTCTGTACACACCCCTAGTGAGCGCACAGAGTGCCGAGTGCCGAGTAACGAGTGATTGGGAGCCATGAGTGACTGTGAGGTATTGAGTGACTGTGAGGTGCTGAGTGACTGTGAGGTGTTGAGCAACTGATTATGAGTGACTATGAGGCATGCCCGAGGGGCTGATTATGATACATGTTTTGCCCGAGGGGCTACTTATGATTTTACTACTTTCACTCTGAACTTATGAAATATGTTTTGCCCGAGGGGCCTCTATATGATTCATTTCATTTTCATACTAAATCTTTCGGTTTGAAGTTGTTCAAAATATGCATTCTTCAAAGGACTTTTCTGAAGTCGATTTTAAGGCATGATGATTCCATATATCTATGTTTACACTATTGGAAAGTAAGGCTGTGTATATTGTGATTTGATGATATTGATTTTATGTGTTTCCTTGCCGCTTAGACTTGATTTATTTTCATTACTACTGATTTGGTGTACTCACATTACTCCCTGCACCCCTGTGTGCAGATACCGAGCATTAGCCATTTATTTCCGTACGGAGCCGGATTGCGGGATATAGAGGTAGCTGTCCAGCATCCGCAACATCTCTGTTTTCCCTTCTTGTTGTACCTAGCTATTTATTCGGAGTTTTTGTATTATAATATTATACCTTTGGATTATTTTCCTTAGATTCTCATGACATGTTGGCTCCGGGTTTTGGGGTTGGTGGCCTACTTTATTTAGTAAACTCTGTATATTTTATGAAATGCTTGGAATTTGATTGGGATTTTGAAAGAAATTGTGAACATGTGTTTATTGGCTAGCCTAGTTCCACGATAGGCGCCATCACGACCGGTTTAGGATTTGGGGTCGTGACAGTTTGGTATCAGAGCCTAGGTTACATAGGACTCAACGGTCATGAGCAGGTTTAGTAGAGTCTTGCGGATCGGTACGGAGACATCTGTACTTATCTTCGAGAGGCTACCGAACTTTTAGGAAACATTTCTATCTTTTTTGAACTCTTCTGTGATGATCTATTGATTCTTGGAATCTGAACTTACGTTGTTTCATTCTCTCACAGATGGTGAGGACACGCCATACCAATCAGAGTAACCAGTCACCGGCTAGACTAGCGAGAGGTCGAGGTCGCGGTCTAGGCTATGGTAGAGGTAGGGGCCAGCCCGTGCAGCAGCCGGGGCAGTACCACAAGATCCCCTTATCGATCAGGATCAGGTTCCCGCCGATAGTGTTCCAGCGGGACAGGCTCAGGCACCGGCAGTGCCTATGGATATTCCGGGTCTTCAGGAGACCCTATCTCAGATATTGACAGTGTGCACCAGTTTGGCTAAGGAAGTCGCCATGTCTTCTACTGCCACCACAGCTCAGGTCGGGGAGGCAATCAGACTCCAGCTGCCCGGGCACCTAAGCAGGATTCACAGGGTATTCAGGCACCGGGAGCAGCCCCAGCTTAGCCAGTTGCTCCGGTCCAGGATTATGTGGTCCCTGCTATGCCTGAGGACGAGCATCTCAGGTTGGAGAGATTCAGCAGACTTCAGCCTCCGACTTTCAGTGGTACAGAGGGCGAGGATGCCCAGGGGTTTCTAGATAAGTACCAGAGGATACTACGTACTGCGGGTATTTTGGAGACCAGTGGAGTCTCATTTGTTACATTTTAGTTTAGGGGTGCTGCCTTTACTTGGTGGGAGTCATTCGAGAGGCGTAGGCCGGTTGGTTCAGCACCTCTCACCTGGCAGCAGTTCTCCACGATCGTTTTGGAGAAGTATGTTCCTCAGTCCCACAGAGAGGAGCAACGCAGGCAGTTTGAGCAGTTGCGCCATGGAGAGTTATCAGTTACTCAGTACGAGATGAGGTTTTCCGAGTTGGCTACGCATGCTTCTGAGATTGTCCCTACTGATAGGGAGAGGGTGAGGAGGTTTGTAGATGGTCTTTCTTATCAGCTCCGGTTATTTATGACTCGGGAAAGAGTATCGGGTGCTTCATTCGAGCATGTTATTGACATAGCTCGAGATATTGAGTCTGTTCGCCGCCAGGAATGGGAGGAGAGAGAGGCCAAGAGGCCTCGTGGTTTGGGCAGTTCTAGTGGTGCTCCTTTCAGGGGGCAGTTTCAGAAGGGTAGGGGTCGTACATTCAGGCCTCCTCAGTCAGGCCGCCCAGCATATAGTGGTGCATCTTCGAGGCATGGTCCCCGTGGTTCTCAGTCAGGCCATACTTCATTTGGTGCCCTCCCAGCTCAGAGTGCAGCTCGAGCACCCCCAGTTCAGAGTTCTTCTATGAATGAGTCTTCCAGTGGTCGTTCAGGTGCTAGGGATTTCTATCAGTCCCCGCCTCCAGCTCCAAGGATTTGATTTGAGTGTGGAGAGTTCGGGCACGTTTGAAGGCAGTGTCCCCGCCGTTCCAGTGGATCTTCTCAACAGAGGGGCCAGCCCTCGACTTCAGCTCCAATCTCTTCACCACCCACCCAGGCAGCTAGGGGTGGTAGTCAGTCAGCCAGAGGCCGCCCTAGAGGGGGAGGTCAGGCTCGCATGTATGAATTCCCAACCAGGCAAGATGCTATGGCCTCAGATGCCGTGATTGCAGGTATTGTCTCAATCTGTTGCCAAGATGCCTTGGCTTTATTTGACCCTGGTTCTACGTATTCCTATGTTTCTTCATATTTTGCCCGTTTTCTGGATGTGCCTTGTGAGTCTCTAAACACCTCTGTTCATGTGTCGACTCCGGTGGGCGATACTTTTGTTGTGGACCATGTGTATCGCCGTGCATGATATCTATTGGGGGTTTGGAGACCCGAGTGGACCTACTGTTACTCAGCATGGTCGATTTTGATGTGATATTGGGCATGGATTGGTTATCTCCGTGTCATGTTGTTCTTGATTGTCACACTAAAACCGTGACCTTAGCTATGCCAGGGTGTCTGAGGGTTGACTGGAGAGGTTCTTCTGAGTTTATGCCTAGCAGGGTGATTTCCTACCTGAAGGCTCAGCGCATGGTTGAGAAAGGATGTTTATCTTATTTGGCCTTTGTGAGGTATGCCAGTGGTGAGACTCCCGCTATTGATTCAGTTCCTGTGGTCTGTGACTTTTCGGATGTGTTTCCTGCAGACCTGCCAGGCATGCCACCTGACAGGGATATTGATTTTGGTATTGACTTGGTGTCAGGCACCCAGCCTATTTCTATTCCACCTTATCGTATGGCACCAGCGGAGCTAAAGGAATTGAAGGAGCAGCTTCAGGAACACCTGGATAAGGGGTTCATTCAGCATAGTGTGTCACCTTGGGGTGCACCGGTGTTGTTCGTGAAGAAAACGGATGGATCCATGCGTATGTGTATCGGCAGTTGAACAGGGTTATGGTGAAGAACCGGTATCCCTTACCCCGCATTGATGATTTGTTTGACCAGCTGCAGGGAGCCAGAATGTTTTCCAAGATTGACTTGAGATCTAGGATTCATCAATTGAAGATTCGGGATTCTGACATTCTGAAGACTGCTTTCAGGACCAGATATGGTCATTATGAGTTCTTGGTTATGTCATTTGGGCTGACCAATGCCCCAGCTGCGTTCATGCAATTGATGGACATTGTGTTTCAGCCTTACCTTGATTCCTTCGTCATTGTGTTCATTGATGACATCCTGGTTTATTCTCGTAGCCAGGAAGAGCATGCTCAACATTTGAGAGTTATGTTACAGAGGCTGAGAGAGGAGAAGCTTTATGCGAAATTCTCCAAGTGTGAGTTTTGGCTTGGTTGGGTAGCTTTCTTGGGTAACGTGGTGTCTAGTGAGGGTATTCAGGTTGATCCGAAGAAGATAGAGCCGGTGCAGAGTTGGCCCAGACCGTCCTCAGCTACAAAGATTAGGAGTTTCCTTGGTTTGGCGGGATATTACCGTCGCTTTGTGGAGGGATTCTCTTCTATTGCTTCGCCTTTGACCAGATTGACCCAGAAGGGTGCTCCATTCAGATGGTCTGGTGAGTGCGAGGAGAGATTTCAGAAGCTCAAGTCAGCATTGACTACAGCTCCGGTACTAGTTTTGCCTGCTGGATCGGGTTCTTACACAGTTTATTGTGATGCTTCTAGAGTTGGCTTGGGAGCGGTATTGATGCAGGACGGTATGGTGATTGCCTACGCGTCTAAACAGTTGAAGGTGCACGAGAAGAATTATTCGGTGCACGATCTTGAGTTAGCCGCCATTGTTCATGCCTTGAAGATTTGGCGGCATTATTTGTATGGAGTATAGTGTGAGATTTTCACGGATCATCGTAGTTTGCAGTATCTGCTGAGGTAGAAGGACTTGAATTTGCGTCAGAGGAGATGGTTAGATCTTCTCAAGGATTATGACCTCACTATTTTATATCATCCGGGGAAGGCCAATGTAGTGGCCATTGCCTTGAGTCGCAGAGCAGAGAGTTTGGGGAGTCTAGTCTACCTTCCAGTAGCAGAGCGGCCATTAGCCCTTGATGTTCAGGCCTTAGCGGGTCGGTTGGTGAGATTGGATCTATCAGAGCCCCCGCAGGTGTTGTCTTGTGTAGCCTCCAGGTTTTCTCTTTACGATCAGATTAGAGCACACTAGTATGATGATCCACATTTGCTTGTTCTTCAGGACAGGGTCCGTTGCGGTGATGCCAGGGATGTGGTTATTGGTGATGATGGGGTCATGAGGATGCAGGGCCGGATTTGCGTGCCCAATGTAGATGGGCTTCGAGATTTGATTCTAGTTAAGGCCCATAGTTCGCGGTATTCCATCCATCTGGGTGCCGCGAAGATGATCAGGATTTGAGGCAGCATTATTGGTGGAGGAGGATGAAGAAAGATATTGTTGATTTTGTGGCTCGGTATCTCAACTGTCAGCAGGTCAAGTATGAGCACCAGAGACTAGGTGGATTGCTTCAGAGATTTAATATTCCGGAGTGGAAGTGGGAGCGGATCACCATGGACTTTGTAGTTGGGCTCCCACGGATTTCGAGGATGTTTGATGCTATATGGGTTATTGTGGATCGGTTGACCAAGTCCGTGCACTTCATTCCTGTTGGTACTACTTATTCTTTGGAGAGGTTAGCTGAGATTTATATCAGGGAGATTGTCCGATTGCATGGGGTTCCAGTTTCTATCATTTCCGACAGAGGCACTCAGTTCACATATCAGTTTTGGAGAGCCGTGCAGAGAGAGTTGGGTAATCAGGTCGAGTTGAGCACAACGTTTCACCCTCAGACCGACAGGCAGTCGGAGCGTACCGTTCATATTTTGGAGGATATGTTGCGTGCTTGTGTGATTGACTTTGGTGGTTCATGGGACCAGTTTCTGCCACTAGCAAAATTTGCGTATAATAATAGCTATCAGTCGAGTATCCAGATGGCACCGTATGAGGCCTTATATGGTAGGAGGTGCAGATCTCCGGTTGGTTGGTTTGAGTCGGGCGAGGCTAGGCTATTGGGCATAAACTTGGTTCAGGATGCATTGAGTAAGGCGAAGTTGATTCAGGAGCGGCTTCACACGGTGCAGTCTAGGCAGAAGAGTTATGCGGACCAGAAGGTCCAAGATGTGTCTTTCATGGTTTGGGTAAGGTGTTTCTGAAGGTGTCACCCATGAAGGGTGTTATAAGATTCGGGAAGAGGGGGAAGCTGAGTCCCAGGTTCAGTGGGCCATTTGAGGTACTTCAGAGGGTTGAGGAGGTGGTTTATAGGCTTGCTATGCCTCCCTGTTTATCGAGTATTCATCCAGTATTCCATGTTTCAATGCTCCGGAAGTATATTGGTGACCCGTCCCATGTTTTAAACTTCAGCACGGTCCAGCTCGAGGGTGATATGTCATATGAGGTAGCGGCAGTGGCCATTTTGGGTCGACAAGTCAGGAAGCTGAGGTCTAAGGATATCGTTTTAGTGAAGGTTCAGTGGAGAGGGCAGCCGCTGGAGGATGCCATCTGGGAGACCGAGCGGGAGATGCGGGACAGATATACTCACTTATTCGAGACTTCATGTATGTTTCTAGACCCGTTCGAGGAAGAACGTTTGTTTAAGAGGGGGAGGATGTAACGGCCCGGCCGGTCATTCTGTGAGATTTACCCTGTTTCCCCCATTTCTGCATTTGTCATATACTGCTAGCCTGTTTTTGTTGGTTTGGGTCCGGAGTGGTCATGGTGAGAATTGAGGCATTTAGTCTCCTAAAGTAGCCTAAAAGTTGAGAAAGTCAACTGAGAGTTGACTTATTGGTGAACGACCTCGGAATGCAGATTGTATGGCTCGGATAGTTTCGTTAGGTGATTTGGGACTTAGGAGTGTGTTCGGAATGAAGTTTTGATGACCGGTGTAGAATTAGGCTTGAATTGCGAAAGTTAGTTTTTGGCGATTTTCGGTCGGCAGTGGAAAATAGGCTATCGGGGTCGGAATGGAATTCTGGAAGTTGGAGCAGGTTCGTAATGTCATTTTGGATATGTCCGCAAAATTTCAGGTCAATCGGAGGTGTTTTGGTTGGTTTCGGCGTAGTTGGCGAAATTTTGAAGTTTCAAAGTTCATAGGCTTGAATTTGATGTAATTTTGGTGTTTGCGTGTTGTTTTTGGTGTTTCGAAGGCTCAAATAAGTTGGAATAATTCTATGGGCCGTGTTTGTATGTTTGGTTGGAGCCCCGATGGGCTCGGGATTGATTTCGGATGGTTGGCGGGGTTTTGAACTTGGAAATTTGCAACAATTAGCTGCTGGTGCAAGCTTCTTGTGTTGGCCGCACCTGTGAAAAGGTAGCCGCAGGTGCAAAAAAAGGCTAGGCAGGGGAATTCCGCAGGTGCGAAGAGATGGCCGAACCTGCGGAAGGGTAGCCGCAGGTGCGGAGGATTGGCCGCATGTGCGAAAATTGGTCCGTTAAGTGGGATTCCGCAGGTGCGCACCTGGGACCGCAGGTGCGGATCCGCAAGTGCGACTAAGTGTCCGCAAGTGCGGAAATGCTGGACAGAACAGTATAAAAAGGGGCCTCCATGAAATTTATTCCATTCCACCATTTTTGCATGAAGGAGGAGCTCTTTTGGAGGGAAATTGAAGAGGGAATTCGTGGTTCTTCACTGAAGGTAAGTTCTCGGGTTATTAACATCGTTTCTATAGTATTTTGTTCGGATTAGGCTTGTAAATTGGAGGATTAAAGTAGGGAAAGGTTGGGAAGAATGGGTGGAGAATTGGAATTTTCTTTTGAGGATTTGGGTAGGCAATTGTGGTCTGATTGTGATGATTTTGGTATGTGTAGAATCGTGGGAGGACGAGGCTTCTAGTGATGTAAAATTTATTGAATTCCGAGACGTGGGCCCGGGGCTCAGGTTTGGCCGAATTTTGAGATTCTTGTATAATTTGATAGTTTTCGATTAGGTTGTGTTCCTTTAATATATATTAATGATATTAAACTGGTTTTGGCTAGATTCGGAGAAATTGAGAGCCAATTCGAGGGGAAAGAGCATAGCGGACTAGTGTTGTGGCCCGGTAGAGGTAAGTAATGGTTATAAATCTTGTTATGAGGGTATGGAACCCTGGACTACATATTTCTCACTGATTTTAGAATGACGCACATGTCGGATGACGAGTATGTGGCGCGTACTGATTTTTGGATTGGACTAGACCCTCTCCGCGGCAACTAATGAGTTGCATATTTTACTCAAACCCTTATGTTAAATTATGTTCTAAAGATTGTTGAAATACTTGGGCTATAAGTCGTGTTTGGGGTCTCGTGCCGATCTGTTTAGACCCCTTTGGGGATTTTACTGCTGCTTTTCCTCACTATTTGTTCATGACTTCACTCTACCACATTGTGCTTATTGTTTTTCGAAATTCAGCCTGATTTACACTACTTTGAGATTTAAAAATGATGTTTTGGGTCGAGTAACCTGTTTTACTGATTCGCCCGAGTTGCCTTTTGAGTGGTTATGTTGAGTGACACCGAGGGCCTGATTGTGAGGATATGATACGCCACGAGGTAGCTTGAAATTAGCGCTTGGGCTGAAGGAGCCCCTCCGGAGTCTGCATACACCCCCAGTGAGCGCACAGAGTGCCGAGTGACGAGTGATTGGGAGGCATGAGTGACTGTGAGGTGCTGAGCGACTGATTATGAGTGACTGTGAGGCATGCCCGAGGGGCTGATTATGATACATGTTTTGCCCGAGGGGCTACTTATGATTTTACTACTTTCACTCTGAACTTATGAAATATGTTTTGCCCGAGAGGCCTCTATATGATTCATTTCATTTTCATACTAAATCTTTCGGTTTGAAGTTGGTAAAAATATGCATCCTTCAAAGGACTTTTCTGAAGTTGGTTTTAAGGCATGACGATTCCATATATCTATGTTTACACTATTGGAAAGTAAGGTTGTGTATATTTTGATTTGATGACATTGATTTTATGTGTTTCCTTGCCACTTAGACTTGATTTATTTTCATTACTACTGAGTTTGCATACTCACATTACTCCATCCACCCATGTGTGCAGATTCAGGTGCAGATACCGAGCATTAGCCATTTATTTCTGTACGGAGCCAAATTGCGGGATATAGAGGTAGTTGTTCAGCGTCCGCAACATCTCTCTTTTCCCTTCTTATTGTACCTAGCTATTTATTCGGAGATTTTGTATTATAATATTATACGTTTGGCTTATTTTCCTTAGATGCTCATGACATGTTGGCTCCGGGTTTTGGAGTTGGTGGCACTGTATATTGACCTACTTTATTTAGTAAACTCTGTATATTTTATGAAATGCTTGGAATTTGATTGGGATTTTGAAAGAAATTGTGAGCATATGGTTATTGGCTAGCCTAGTTCCACGATAGGCGCCATCACGGCCGGTTTAGGATTTGGAGTCGTGACAGATCCTCTTTCTCGGAACTGGTTCTTGCCTCGATTGTCAAGAAATCCTTGAAGATGCCTTTTATTGATTAATTGGGCCGCTTCTAATCGAGTGGGTATTCTCCGAGCCTCGTACTGATCTTCTCCGCATATGTTTTTGTCTGTACGGGAGCTTATGTTGACATGCAGAGTGTTGCATGAGCTTTTACCAACGGGGATCTGTATTGGTGCCCCTTCAGGGTTTTGTGGTGGTATGTTGGTGCCTAAATAACTGCACCATTTTTCCTGTGATCTTTAGGAGCGTTGTTTTCATGCGCATTTACCGAGTCTGACATTTTTTACCTGAAATTGAAGATTCTTGGACAAGAAAAAGTGTAAAGAATGACTTGGATTTTTAGAAAACCAGTACTAAAACAATCACTATTATTTGTATCCCCATGGTGGGCACCAAACTGTTTACCTTGAAAATAGTAGTTACAATAATATATGATTTTATGGTTCTAAAAATACGTAATCTATTTTAATACTGGTTGTTTAGGAAATAGATGCTAAGTAAGAGGTGAGAAAACGAAATAAATACGAAGGATGGCAAGATTATGCAAACAGAGCAACGGAGAAAAAGGGCCTCGAGGTCGAGCTCAGGGGGCTCGATAACAGATGGTCGAGAGTGAATCGTCAGTGTCAAAGGCCTCTAAGATGGCCTTTTTATGATTAATAATGAACAATGAATGAAGAACAATTAATGAACAATAAAATGAAAGATAATAAATCAATGAGACAATTGCAAAGAATGTTTGAGTTAGAAGCTAGAGAATGTTCTTAGTCTTGTATATTGAGTATCATGTGTGTTACAAAGTGACAAGGGTCCCCTTTATATATGAGGGGGAATCCCAACATAGTACATGTATAATTAATGCAAAGAGAGAGATGGTTGGTTCATCCATTTAATATCACAGTACGGGCTTGTACTATTTTGTGTATTTTGTCAGCTTTAACCACGTGCCTTCTGGAACTTCCCGCTTTCCCATAACACTCTTCGATGTTTACCCTGCCCTGAGGTACATCGAATCCCCGGAATACTTCCTCGAGGGGTGTACCTCGGGGTTGAAATTCGGATCCTGCTCCGATACATCCGAGGTCGAGGCTCGGAATGCTAAAAAAGCCTTAAAATTGGCCTTCCCCGGTTTCACAGCATACAACCTTATTTATGTATCTATTACATGTATTTCAAAGTTCATTAATCGTTAATTGCCATTATCCTGCTCATAAATTGTTAAAATTGGTTAATACTTTAGCTAACGTTAGTTTGCCTAGCAAATGGATGTTAGGCGCCATCACAACCCCATAATTGGGATTTCGGGTCGTGACATTATATTAACAAGTAAAAGATATATGTATTAGCGAATAAAACTTCTAGATACTATTGTCGATGGAATAAATATTTTGAATAAATCCGCTCGTGATTTTGTATTGTTAGCTAAGTCAATAGAAGATCAATTAACCATTATTTATAAGTTCTCGTCTCAAGTTAAGCTAACTAGATCAGATTAATTAAGTGTACATAAATTAAGCTAATTAAACCGGTTATGAGAGCGAGTCTAAAAATCTTTTAAAGGGAAATTGATGCAATCTACTAAATTTGTTAACTTGGAGGAAAATATTAAATGATCAAATTGATTGTTAACTAAGAATAGTATATTAAGTGTTGTATTTTAAATAGGAAATAACAAGTAATAAGTAACAAAATAAATGCAATAATTTAACTGGCGTTTCACTATACTTGTATCTACATCCAAGAATAGAAAATACGAAATGAGATTTGACGGGGCATATTTGTCTTTGATTTTTCTCCGAGCGTTGTAATTTAAAGTGTTTATGGGTAGCTGTACCTCGCAAAAAGAAATGTAAAATATGAGATTAAAAGTAATATATGAATTAAATAAATATCGAATATTTGAAGAAAATAATGATGTAAAATATTTTGAAAATAAAATTTTGGAGGTTTGGAGGATGTGTATAATCAGGTTTAGAGATGAGAACGAGAACTGTCTTGGTTGTGACTATGGCAGCCAACTGATTGCAATTCAAAATGTGAGTTCGTTGTATTCTTGTCTTTGTCTGTAAGCTATTGTCATCGCCTCATTATTATTATTTTTTCCAACATGAAGGGACAATATCGGGTCATGGCTTCAATAATTCGTATTTTATAGTAGGCCAAAATCAGTGCAACATTTGTTCACATCGACGTATACTAGCAGTAAATTAACAAGACCTCAAAGAATTGAAACTTTTTCATAAGCCTTCCCATTATAGCATAAGTTCAAATCCACCATCTCTTGTAATAATAGTGACCAACTTTGGAGCAACAAAATTAGTAAATGAAACAGAAAACTGCAACAAGTAGCAAAATTATCACAAGAAAATAAAGATCCAAAAGTAGATGGCATCAATAAGGACGGAAGGAGTGTAACGATCAGGTCGGCCAATTTGTATATTTGAGATGCATTCTCCTATATGATGTTTCCCATATACTTTATTGTAGTTTTGTGACTCGGGATGTTGATTTGGCTCGGGAAGGTTTTGGAATGAATCATAACACTTAGTTTTATTTTTGGAAGATAAAGCTAAAAAAGTTGATCAAGGTTTGGTTTTTTTGTAAACACCTCGGATTCGTAATTTGATGGTTCCAATAAGTTGGTTATCTTGAACTCAAGGTATGTTATCTCTATTTGTCGAAAGTAGGCAATTTGAAGGTTTGAAAGTTCACTAGTTTGACCGGGAGTTGACTTTGATGCTATTAGGTTCAGATTATTGTTTTGAAACTTGGAATAGGTCCATTGTATCATTTGGAACTTATATGCCAAGTTTGATTTCATTCCAAGTTGGTTAGGCACAAATCGGCCGCTTGGTTGTGAATATTTGAAGTTCTTGAACTTGAAGGCATGCTATATGTGTTTTAGTGCATGATTCGTGGTTGTAGATGTTATTTTGATGTTTTGTACTTATAAGAGAGTTTGTATGAGATTTATATACTATTATGGATGTTTGGAGTTAGGTCCGAGGGATTCATGTGAGTTTCAGATTGATGTTAAAAGTTGGAAGATTTGCTGGTGCTGTACACATCGCATTTGCGATGGTCTACTCGCATTTGCAAGGTCCACATTTGTGGATTGTTGATCTCATTTGCAATATTTGGCTGGGAAGGCAAACTTAGCATTTGCGAAGCTGGTGTCGTAATTGCGACATCCACATTTGCGAAGGGGGTTTTGCATTTGCGGTAATTGGCCGTATTTGCGAGGTTCCTAGTCGCAATTGAGAAGTCTGCTGCTCAAGAACCAAGTTCGAATTTGTGAGCCTTTCTCGTCGGTTGGAGTAGATTTCTAAAGGAACGACTTCTTTATAGGGAGGGCTAATTCGGGCTTGTTGAAGTAAGTATCTTGCCTAATCTTGTGTGAGGGAATAACCCTTAGGATTTGACCTTGGTTGTCTAATTTCTATGTCTATAAAGCAATATATATGCTAGGTGACGAGTGTATATGCGGTGCTATATATGAAAAATTACTTGATTAGGCTCTAGGCTTCTATTTTGCCTTAATTTAATTATGTGCATTCTACGATACTTGTGAAATCCTTTGTATGACTACGTGAGTTTATCCTTCCATATTAGAGATCATGTTTTAGGATCATTACCTCCTAATTTACCAAGATATGCATTTGTGATTGCTATATTAATTTAATCGTAGTCATGTTTCACATCTTAAACACACATACACACCTTATTAATATTATGTCCATGTGCATCATATTGATGAGTTGTGAGCATATGTCTCTTTGATGATAAATTATTATCTTGGATTGTTTTTATTTGGCACATATGGACATATTGATCGGATTGGTTGCTATTGGCACGAGGTCTCTTCCGTGTGAATATTGTGATGTTATAATATTGTGGTACGAGGTCTTTGCCATATGATTATGATGATGTTATTATTTTTATGGAACAAGGTCTTTGCTATGCAATTATGATGGTACAATCTTTATGGCACGATGTCTTTGACATGATGTTATTATTAAGGCACGAGGTCTTTGTCGTGCGCTTATTGTTATGGCCCGAAGTTTTTTCCTTGTAGAGTGTGGCTATGGATCCACCCCCTAGGGTTGTCCTCTCATGTTTCTCTCTTGATGGTGAACACGCGGATTGTGGTATATTGACTGATATTGTTGATTCTGATGTGGATATGGATGATGGGAGTTGAGTGTAAGGGTAAAAGATTGGCCATACAAGTGAACTCTTTATGATTTGTTGTTCATTTTTACATGCTTTTATGTGAATCTTAACATGCTACTCCATGCCTCTGTTATTCACTGATGATTTGACTGTCAAGACTAATTTACCTGTGTCGAGTTGGTAACTCCTATTTTGTTGAGTTGATGATACTGCATCCAACTAAATTCTTGTTGCAAGTTATGATGTATATTGTATAGGTTCTTTAATTAGTGAGTGTCATATGACTTGAACCCCGTCACTACTTCATCGAGGTTAGTATTGATACTTAATGAGTACATGTTGTCCCGTACTCATACTAAACTTCTGCGTATTTTTGTGTAGATCCGCGAGTTAGTGTAACGACCTGACCGGTCGTTTTGAGAGTAATAATCTGGATCCCCTATTAACTACTTTCCACATATTCTTTTCTACTTATGTGACTTGCCGGGAGGTTTCGTTTTGGTTTTTGGAGTGTTTTGGGACACTTAGTCCCTAAATGGAAGCTTAAGTCTTATAATTTGGACCGTATTCGAAACAGTGTGAAGACGGCTCCAGAATGAAATTCTGTCAATTCCGTTAGCTCCGATAGGTGATTTTGGGCTTAAGGGCGTGTCCGAATTGTGTTTGGAGGTCCGTAGCTCAATTAGGCTTGAAATGGCGAAAATCAATTTTTTGGAATTTTGGACCGGTAGTGGAATTTTTCATATCAGGGTCGTATTCCGATTTCAAAAGTTGGAGAAGGTCTGTAATGTTGATTTTGACTTGTGTGCAAAATTTGGGGTCAATCGGATGTGGTTTGGTTGGTTTCGGCATCGGTTGTCGAATTTGGAAGTTTCAAGTTCTTTAAGTTTGAACCAGAGGATGATTCGTAGTTTTAGCATTGTTTGATGTGATTTTAGAGCTCGACTAAGTTCATATGATGTTTTAGGATTGGTTGGTATGTTTGATTGAGGTCCAGGGGGACTCGGGTGAGTTTTGAGCGAGTTCGGGCTTTTCGGCACTCTAATGTTGTTTTGGGGTCTTTGGAAGTGCGGACCGCACATTTTTGGAGTGCTGAGGCAAAAGGGAAGTCTGGACCTCAGGGGAATTGTGCGGATCGCACAATTTTGTGTGCGGCCGCACTTCAGGCTACAGAGGAGTGTGCGGATCGCTCAATTTTGTGTGCAGCCGCACTTAGGAACTCTCAGATTCGTTCGTCCGACTTCGGAAGCTTATATCATTGATCTACGATAAATTTTGAGATGATTCAAAATCGAAAGTTGTAGACCTTCGTGTCTATTTCCAAAAAGGTAAAGAAGTCATCATTTGGACATTTGTAGAGAAAGTTATGGCCAAAATACTAAAGTCTGGCAGTGAAGTCACCAAGAGAGTGCGGCCGCACAATTTTTATGCGGCCGTAGGTGTTGGGATGTGCGGCCGCACTTGGAAATGTGCGGAACGCACATGGTAAGTTCATAGAATGTACTATATAAATGAGGCTTAGGTTATTATTTCATTTTTAGACCTTGGGAGCTCGGTTTGAGACGATGTTTTGTGGGGTTTTCAAGAAATTCATCGGGGTAAGTGATTCTAACTCGGATTTGGTTAATACACATGAATATATCATTGATTTTATCATTTAATTAGTTCTTTGAGATGGAAATTTGGGGAAAAATCTAGAAACTTCATAAACCACAAATTGAGGATTTGAAGGTCGAGTTGTGATCGGAATTTGCTAATTTTGGTATGGTTGGACTCGTGAGTGAATGGGTGTTCATATTTTATGACTTTCACCTAATTTCGAGACGTGGACCCGGGGAGGCTTTTTGGGTATTTTTTTTAATTTCTTGCTTTATCTTTGATTTCATTAGATAGATTAGTTTCTTGAAGCTATATTTACATTATGTAATTGTTTTGGCTAGATTTGGGCCACTCGGAGCCGGGTATTCGTGTGAAATGCATTGTGACTGATTAATTGAGCTTGGTTCAAGGTAAGTGGCTTGCCTAACCTTGTGTGGGGGAACTCCCCTTAGGATTGATACTGTTTTAGATATGTGAGCGTCGTGTACGTGAGGTGAAGAGTACGTACACGGGCAAATTGTTGTAAAAACCAATTTTCACTGAATAATAACCCGTTCTTCTTCTTATTTGAGTTATATCATCATGTGTAGTATCATGTTAGCTTAGAATAGCATGTCTACTTACCTTAATTTCTTATCTGAACTCTGTGCAGCATGTTTAGTGAAATTTCTTGTTTTCCTTGACTTGTGCTTAGTCTAAACGGTAGGTTCTCTTGTTGTAACTGTTATTTCCGTTTTTTGAGCTGCATATTTACTTTGGGACTAGAGAACGGTATTCGGGTAGATCCCCTTGTTCTGTATATTTACTTTGGGACGACGGAATGGTATTCCGGTAGATCCCCCTATTCTGCATATTTACTTTGAGACTACGTAACGGTATTCTGGTAGATCCCCTGGTTCTGCATAATTACTTTGGGACTACGAAATAGTACTCTGATAGATCCCGTTGTTCGTCATATTTACTTTGGGACTACGGAACGGTATTCCGGTAGATCCCCTTGTTCTGCATATTTACTTTGGGACTAAGAAACGGTATTCCGATAGATCCCCCTGTTTTGCATATTTACTTTGGGACTACGGAACGGTATTCCGGTAGATCCCCCCTGCACATTTACGTTTGGGACTACGAGATGATATTCCGGTAGATCCCCTGTTGTTATCTTCGGGTACTGAGTTGTTGACTTTCTATGGTTTCATTCTTGTTAAATTTTAGTACTTATTTTTACTGCAATATTTCATTCTGAATTTTATATATATATATATATATATATATATATATATATATATATATATATAGCAGTAGGTCCCTGACCTGATCTCGTCACTACTCAACTGAGGTTAGGCTTGGCACTTATTAGGTACCGTTGTGGGGTACTTATGCTCTTCTGCACATTTTTTTCGTGTGCAGATCTAGGTACCAATTATCAGCCACATTATCAATGAGGCGAAGCAGTTGTAGAGACTTCAAGGTATATCTGCCGCGTCCGCAGACCTCGGAGTCCCTATCTACTCTTCCCCATGTCAAGCACTTCATGCATTTATTTTTGTTAGACTCTGGAGTATAGAAACACAGTTTTCTTTATGTAGCTTGTGACTTACGATATTTCGGGTTTTGGGAGAGTTTATGTACATTTCTAGAGTGATCTTGGTATATGTCGAGCAATATCTTAATTTCTTATTTAAATCTACCTGTAAATTACTAGCTTTTATGTTTTCGTTTCATTTACGCAAAAATGTTAGGCATACCTAGTCGTAGAGACTAGGTGCCGTCACGACAGTTCACAGAGGGAGAAGATGGGTCGTGAAAAGTTGGTATCCGAACTCTAGGTTCATAGGAGTCATGAGTCACAAGCCGGTTTATTAGAGTCTCGCAGATTGGTACGGAGACGTCTATACTTATCTTCGGGAGGCTATGGAACTATTAGGAAAATTCCACTTCATTTGATTCGAGATTATTGACTTCGAAATTCTAAACATTTGTCTACTATTCTCTCACAGATGGTGAGGACACATGCTACTTGAGATGAATAGGCACCCGTGCCCCCTGCTAGAGCCGCCAGAGGTCGAGGCCGGGGTAGAGGCCGAGGACGCCCACGTGGTGCAGCCAGAGCACCCGAGAGAGCTGCTACAGAGGAGCCACCAGCAGCTCCAGTCGAAGCACAGGCACCTGATACACCTACGATTTCTACTCCATCACTTCAGGAGACCTTAGCGCAGTTCCTGAGCATGTTTGGTACATGGGTTCAAGCGGGGTTGATTCCGGTTGTACCAGCTACTTCACAGACTGGGGGAGGGATCCAGACTCCCACCACCTACACTCTAGAGCAGTGAGTTCACGTTGGTCAGGTTCCAGGTGTCATGGCGACACAACCTTTGGTCCTATTTCAGGAGGTGGTAGGATCGCTTGCCGGGTAGAGGACAGGTGGGTTCCAGGAGAGAGAGGACAAACGAGGTCAGGAGAGAGAGTACAGGGAGGCGAGGAGACCTCGTAGACTGGAGATATCCACTGGTCCTTATTTTGGAGGCAAGGTACGGCATGGTAGAGGTTTTGTAGGTCAGCCAGTTAAGTTTGTGTGTTAGGCTTCGCACAGTGTTTCAGGTGTTCATGGGTCTCAGGGTGCCCGTACCGCACAGTTCCCATGTGTCACCCTGCGACACTCGCCATATAGCGAGGATTTTTCCCAAACTTGGGAGGGGTGCACCTCTACAGACTTCTCAAGCACCGCGTGCCCCACCGGGTCCTTAGGATGATTCCAGCACCAACTGCTACTCCACCTGCTCAGCCAGATCGAGGTGGAGGTCGGGGAGGTAGAGGTCGCCCTAGAGGGGGAGGCCAGACCAGATACTATGCCCTTCCTTCTCGTACAGAGGCAGTTGTTTCCGATTCCATCATTACAGGTACTGTTTTGGTCTATCATAGAGATGCATCGGTTCTATTCAATCTAGGCTTCACTTATTCCTATGTGACATCTTATTTTGACTCGCATTTGGGAATGTCTCAGGATTCTTTGAGTTCCCATGTTTATGGGTCTACTCTTGTGGGAGATTCTCTTATTGTGGACCGCGTGTATTAGTCGTGTTTGTTTACTCTTAGTGGTTTTGAGACCAGAGCCGATTTATTATTGCTCAACATGGTAGATTTTGATGTTATCTTAGACATGGACTGGTTATCACCCCATTATGCTATTCTTGATTTCCACGCCAAGGCCATGACGTTGGCTATGCCAGGTGTACCGCGATTAGAGTGGAGGGGTACCTTAGATTACACTCCCAGCTGAGTTATTTCATTTCTTAAAACTCAACGAATGGTTGAGAAGGGGTGTGACGTGTATCTAGCCTATGTGAGAGATGTCATTATTGACACCCTTACAGTGAGTCAGCCCCAGTATGAGGTATTTCCCTAATTTATTTTTAGCTGGTCTTTTGGGCATGCCGCCCAACAAAGATATTGATTTTGGCATTTACTTGTTGCCGGGCACTCAGCCCATCTCTATTCCTCCTTACCGTATGGTTTCTCCTAAGTTGAAGGAGTTGAAAGAGCAGTTGCAGGAGTTTCTTGATAAGGGATTCATTAGGCCCAGTGTGTCACCTTGGGGGTGCTCCGGCCTTGTTTGTGAAGAAAAAGGATGGTTCTATGCGTATGTGTATTGATTATATCCAACTGGACAAAGTTACAATAAAGAACAGATATATGTTGCCTTGTATTGATGAATTATTTGATCAGTTACCGGGCTCCAGAGTGTTCTCCAAGTTTGACTTGCGTTCAGGTTATCATCAGTTGAAGATTCGGGAGCCAGATATCCCGAACACTGCTTTCAGGACTCGGTATGGTCATTACGATTTCCTTGTGAATTCATTTGGGTTGTCCAACGCCCCAGCAGTATTTATGCACTTTATGTAGAGTGTATTTCGACCCTATCTTGACTCATTCGTCATTGTGTTTATTGACGACATTGTATTGTATTCCCGAACTCGGGAAAATCATGAGCAACACCTGAGAACCGTGCTTCAAACTTTGAGGGAGAAGAGGTTGTATGCAAAATTTTCTAAGTGTGAGTTTTGCCTTGACCCAGTGTAATCCTTGGGTCAAGTGATATCAAGTGATGAGATCAAGGTAGATTCGAAGAAGGTGGAGACAGTGCAGAGTTGACTTAGACCGTCATCAGCTACGGAGATCCGCAGTTTCCTTGGTTTAACTGGGTATTACTGTCGCTTTGTAGAGGGATTTTCATCTATTATAGCACATATGACCAGGCTGAACCAGAAGGGTTCTCTATTCATGTGGACAGAGGAGTGTGAGGAGAGCTTTCAAAAGCTCAAGACAGATTTGACTACAGCCCCAATATTGGTATTGTTTACAAGTTTGGGGTCTTACACCGTCTATTGTGATACTTCGCGAATTGGTCTTGGCACGATTTTGATGCAGGACGGTAGGGTGATTGCTTACGTGTCACGCCCCGATCCTGGGGAGGCGTGGCTGGAACTCGGTGTCGTGCTGGACCGAGCGAATCACTCTGTAACTCATGGTCGTTTGATCAAAACTAGAACATACATAGGTCAAGTTAGCTGAAAGCATTCCTTTCGTAACTATCATGGGCCCACATGGCCACAAATCATAATGTATAACTATAAGTGGGCAACACTACATCACTTAACCATTTTTCTTAAAACAAGAATACATATGGGTCGTCAAGGCCTCTGACATACTGTACAAAATGAACCTCTGCATACAAAGCCTCTAAGATTATTTGATATTAAATGGGACAGGGTACCGACCTACTCATCAGTCTGTAGCAAAATTCTGACACGATGACTCATAGACTTGGTTGCACTCCGAATGAGGTGGAGTCTTACCGATCCTTCACTGAAGTCAATCTCGTCTACTACGAGGGCTCGTCAAACTGATTATCTATACCTGCAGGCATGAATGCAGCGTTCCCAACAAAAGGACGTCAGTACGAATAATGTACTGAGTATGTAAGGGGGAACTGAAACATAACGTAAGTCAATATTAATTAAAGACATATAAGAGTCAACCTGAATCTCTGAAGTGCCACCGTATATGCATACTTATTATACACACACATACACACACACACACACACATATATATATATATACAATGCTTCTCTTTGAGATTGTTTCTATTATCCATATTGTATGATGCATGACTGCCTAACTGATCAGTGGTAACTGCCCGACCGACTGTAACACGGTGGTAAATATATGATTGTCCGATCGATCGTAGCTCGGTGGTATATGTGTAACTGCCCAACCGGCCGTAGCTCGGTGGAAATGTGTAACTACCCAACCAGCCGTAGCTCGGTGACAAATGTGTAACTGCCCAACCAGCTGTATCTCGATGGTAAATGCATATGCATGACTGCCCTGGTAAATAATGATATATAACTGCCCAACCGGTGGTAACTGCCCGACCGGCTATAGCCCGGTGGTAAATGCATGACTGCCTTAAGCGGCTTAATTTTCTTTCCAAATATGTATCATTAAGTAAACTCATCAACATTATAATTTGACATTAAGTAAACTCATCAACACTATATCATTGATTGAAACGACATAAGATGGATCAACAAGTTCAAAATCCTCACTCTAATTTAAGCTTTGATATGAAATAACTGCAATATGTTAACAACTAACTTTATGGACAACACCAAGCATATAAGCAAACATATATTGTAAAAAGTAGGCAGAGAATGGATTATTCAGTGGTTCCTCTCTTTTTTTCTCAGAAGAGGGCTGATTGAAAAAGTTGTTTTGAAGAGAACATCCACAATACAAGTAAACTATCAACTTAATTCAAGTGAATATCATGTACTCCCTATAGTATCCACATCAGTTTATCAAAAAGAATCTGGATTCTTAGCTTTTAATGTTCTGAGAGAACAAAAGATCCAGCCAATACTAATGTTTATTTGGATGGATCATAGTATGACTGCATAAAAAAAAAAAAGTTGGGAATATGTTTCTCCTTTCTTACATTCCATCTGTTTATGATCAAATTTAATTTCCTATCCTAATGATATATTCTTTCCATTTAAAACACAAACATTTTGCCTTAACATTCCAGCAAGCATAAAGAGTTCATTGTAATAAATAAGAATACCAACTTACTGCTAAAGCTCAAGTCAAATCGTTTTTTAATTACAAGTATCTCTAACTCTTATTGTATATCACTCAGATCAATCAACATATTATTCTTAACTGCTAAGAGTAGAACCTTTTATGGAATAGAATAACATTACGTTTATGTATCGTTACTTGAATCATACCAAAATAAAGAAGGAATAACTTTAACATACCTTAATTGCTCATAAGAGCTCGAAAAGGTCGTAGATGAAGAATTAGACTTGGATAACATTCAAAAGAATTATCTTCAAGGTGTTGGCATTAATTCTCAACATGAAGGAATTAGCTATTAACTAAAGAGATGCTAAATGTTTGATTCATTCCTTATACATAAGTTCATTGATGTGATAAGTTATTGGAAAAATGTAAATGAACACCTATAAGAAGAAATCTGGAATAGATTTCATCTCATCACCAACACTTGATGAAATCTTCACGCCTAAGAAGTGTAAATACTATTTGTGTAGATTTTTCCACCTAATAAGATAAGTAAGAGTCACTAATTTTGCTGCCAAAATTTCATACTCCCACGTGGAGGTTGTCCCCTTGTATTTATCCAAAATTCTTACTTAATCCCCACAATTAATCAATTATTCACATAATTAAGAATCATCTCAAATTACTTAAAATACTACTATTAAAATATTAAAATATTAATAATTTATGGTACCATATAAAATCAATACATACACTATTATTTTATTAAACTATCCATGTGACAATACATATATTTTCTCAACTTCTAATTTTCCTAATCTCATATAAAGAGTACAAATTTTCGTATGCTTAATTCTTAAAATGGTAAAAAGATAACCTCCTTTCTTGTGAAAAAATAATTTCTATCTTTACAATAAATAAAATCTCATAAACGTTCTCATATTAGGTGTATAATTTATCATATCCGAAAATAGTAATAATGGTAACTATCCAAAATTATGATTATAAAACTTTTACTAAAATACTTCACTTAAACGAAAATACCACACTAACATAATATCTAACGGTATCAAGGTTGTAAACTTACAGGGTCTCATAATAATAATATCTTAAACCCTCTATAACTTCCTAATAGACATAATTCATTCGAACTCATGTGGATTTACTACGGCACATATTAATGCTAAGGTACGTGATGTAACATTACGCGTCCAGACAATTGAAGGTGCATGAGAAGAATTATCCTGTCCACGATCTTGAGTTAGCAGCTATTGTTCATGCCTTGAAGATCTGGTGCCATTATTTGTATGGTGTTCCTTGTGAGATCTTTGCTGATCACCGGAGTTTGCAGCACCTATTCAAGCAAAAGGATCTTAATTTGCGTCAGTGGAGGTGGTTGGAGCTACATAAGGATTATGACATCACTATTTTTACCATTCGGGGAAGGCCAATGCAGTGGCCGATGCTTTGAGTCGTCGGGCGGAGAGTTTGGGGAGTTTGGCATATCTTCCAGCAGTAGAGAGGCACTTAGCATTGGATGTTCAGGCCTTAGCCAGCCAGTTCGTGAGATTCGATATTTCTGAGTCGAGCCAAGTATTGGCTTGCGTGGTCTCTCGGTCTTATCTTTATGACTGTATCAGGGAGCGTCAATATGATGACCCCCCATCTTCTAGTCCTTCGGGACAAGGTTCGGCGAGGTGATGCTAGAGATGTGACTATTGGTGATGATGGCGTGATGAGGATGCAGGGTCGGATATGTGTGCCCAATGTGGATAGGCTTTGGGAGTTTATTCTTGAGAAGGCCTAAAGCTCGCGGTATTCCATCTATCCGGGTGCCGCGAAGGTGTACCAGGATTTGAGATAGCATTATTGGTGGAGGAGGATGAAGAAGGATATAGTTGGGATTGTGGCTCGGTGTCTCAACTGTTAGCAGGTCAAGTATGAGCATCAGAGACCGGGTGGCTTGCTTCTGAGGTTAGAGATCCCAGAGTGGAAGTGGGAGCGGATCACCATGGATTTCATAGTTGGGTTTCCACGGACTTCGAGGAAGTTCAATGCTATTTGGGTGATTGTGGATCGACTGACCAAGTCAGCTTATTTCATCCTAGTGATGACTACTTACTCTTCAGAGAGATTGGCTGAGATTTACATCCGAGAGATTGTCCGCCTTCATGGTGTCCCAGTTTCCATCATTTCAGACAAAGGTACACAATTTACATCACGGTTCTGGATAGCCGTACAATAGGATTTGGGCACTAGGGTGTAGCTGAGCACATCATTTCACCCCCAGACAAACGGGCAGTCCGAGCACACGATTCAGATTCTAGAGGATATTCTTCATGCTTGTGTGATGGAGTTTGGAGGATCATGGGACCAGTTCTTTCCACTTGCGGAGTTTGCCTACAACAACAGTTATCAGTCCATCATTCAGATGGCACCGTACGAGGCTCTGTATGGTAGGCGGTGTCGGTCCCCA
This sequence comes from Nicotiana paniculata, assembly GCA_005239505.1. Lineage (NCBI taxonomy): Eukaryota > Viridiplantae > Streptophyta > Magnoliopsida > Solanales > Solanaceae > Nicotiana > Nicotiana paniculata. The sequence goes on along the minus strand of ML322443.1, from coordinate 241,528 downwards.
GTGGGTTGGTTTGAGCCGGGCGAGGCCCGACTGTTGGGTATAGACTTGGTCCAGGATGCCCTAGATAAGGTGAATATGATTCAGGACCGACTTTGCACAACCTAGTCCAGACAAAAGAGTTATGTGGACCGGAAGGTTTGCGATTTAGCATTCATGGTTGGAGAGGGAGTCTTTCTTAGGATATCACCTATGAAGGGCATCATGAGGTTCGGAAAGAAGGGCAAGCTGAGTCCGAGGTACATGGATCCTATTGAGATATTTCGGCGTGTTGGGGAGGTTGCTTATGAGATTTATCTACCTCCCAGCCTAGCAGAAGTTCATTTCTATGCTCTGGAAGTATCACGGTGATCCGGCTCATGTATTGGATTTTAGTTCAGTCCAATTGGACAAGGATCTATATTATGTTGAGGAGCTAGTGGCTATCCTGGACAGGCAGGTCATAAAGCTAAGGAGAAAGAGCATTGCTTCAGTAAAGGTTAAGTGGAAGGGTCAGCTGGTCCAGGAGGCGACTTGGGATACCGAGCAGGATATGCACAAGCATTATCCTCATCTTTTCACCACTTCAGGTTTGACTCTATGCTCATTCGAGGACGAACGATTGTTTTGAGAGGGGGAGGAAGTAATGACTCGGCCAGTCATTTTGAGAGTAATAGCCCCGATCTCCTATTAACTACTTTTCCCACATATCTTTTTTTGCTTATGTGACTTGCCGGGAGGTTTCGTTTTGGTTTTTTGGAGTGTTTTAGGACACTTAGTCCCTAAATAGGATCTTAAGTCTTAAAATTTGGACTGTAGTCAAAACAGTGAGAAGACGGCTTCGGAATGGAATTTCGCCAATTCTGTTAGCTCTGTTGGGTGATTTTGGGCTTAGGGGCATGCTCAGATTGTGTTTTGGAGGTCAGTAGCTCAATTAGGCTTGAAATGGAAAAATTCGAATCTTGGGAAGTGCATACCGCACATTTTGTGAATGCTGAGGCAAAAGGGAAGTGCGGTCCTCAGGGGAATTGTGCAGAACGCACAATTTTGTGTGCGGCCTCACTTCAAGCCGCAGAGGAGTGTGCGGCCGCACTCAGGAACTCTCAAATTCGCTCGTCCGACTTCGGAACCTTATATCCTTTTATCTAGAAGGAATTTTGAGATGATTCAAAAACAAAAGTTGTAGCTCTTTGTGTCTTGTTTCCAGAAATATAAAGAAGTCATCATTTGGACATTTTTATAGAACGTTATGGCCGAATTACTAAAGCATGGAAGTGCAGTTACCAAGAGAGTGTGGCCGCACAATTTTTGTGCGACCGCAGGAGCTGGGATGTGCGGACGCACTTGGAATTGTACGGACCGCACATGGTGAGTTCAGATAATTTACTCTATAACCGAGGCTTAAGTTATTATTTCATTTTTGGACCTTGGGAGCTCGGTTTGAGATGATTTTTCGTGGGTTTTTCAAGAAATTCATTGGGGTAAGTGATTCTAATTGGGATTTGGTTAATACACATGAATATATCATTGATTTTATCATCTAATTAGTACCTTGGGTTGGAAATTTTGGAAAAAATGTAGAAACTTCATAAACCACAAATTGAGGATTTTATGGTTGAGTTATGATCGGAAATGGCTAATTTTGGTATGGTTGGACTCGTGAATGAATGGGTGTTCATATTTTGTGACTTTCACCCGATTTCGAGACGTGGGCCCGGGGAGGTTTTTTGGGAATTTTTCTAATTTCCTTCTTTAGCTTTGATTTCATTAGCTAGATTAGTTTGTTGTAGCTATATTTACGTTACGTAATTGATTTGGCTAGATTTGTGCGACTCAGAGCCGCATATTCGTCAAAAAGGCATTGTGAGTGATTGATTGAGCTTGGTTCGTGGTAAGTGGCTTGACTAACCTTGTGTGGGGGAATTCCCCTTAGGATTGGTACTGTTTTAGATATGTGAGTGCCATGTACGTGAGGTGACGAGTACGTACACGGGAAAATTATTGTAAAAACCCGATTTTCACTGAATAATAACCCATTCTTCTTCTTATTTGAGTTACATCAGCATGTGTAGTATCCTGTTAGCTTAGAATAGCATGTCTACTTGCCTTAATTTCTTATCTGAAATATGTGCAGCATGTTTAGTGAAATTTCTTGTTTTCCTTGATTTGTACTTAGTCTAAACTATAGGTTCTCTTACTGTAACTGTTATTTGCATTGTTTGAGCTGCATATTCACTTTGGGACTATGGAACAATATTCCAGTAGATCCCCCTATTTTGCATATTTACTTTGGGACTACAGAACGGTATTCCGGTAGATCCCCCTGTTCTGCATATTTACTTTGGGACTACGGAACGGCATTTCTGTAGGTCCCCTCTGTTTTCCATATTTACTTTGGAACTACGGAAAAGTATTCCGTTAGATCCCCCTGCACATTTACGTTTGGAACTACGGGACGGTATCCTAAGAGATCCCCAGTTGTTGTCTCTGTGTACTGAGCTGCTGAGTTTCTATGATTTCATTCTTGATAAATTTCAGTACTTATTTTTACTACAATATTTCATTCTGTCTTAGTTTATTCTATATATATACCAGTAGGGCCCTGACCTGATCTCGTCGCTACTTGACCGTGGCTAGGCTTGTCACTTACTGGGTACCGTTGTGGTGTACTCATGCCCTTCCCTGCACATGTTTTTTGTGTGCAGATCTAGGTGCCTCTTATCATCCGCATTATCAGTGAGGCGAGGCATATGTATAGACTTCAAGGTGTATCTACCGCGTCCGCAGACATCGGAGTCCCTATCTACTCTTCCCCATGTCAAACACTTCTTGTATTTCCTTTAGTTAACTTTGGAGTATAGAAACACTTTTTTCTTTCTGTATCTTATGACTTACGATATTCCGAGTTTTGGGAGAGTTTATGTACATTTCTAGAGTGATCGTGGTATATGCCGAGCGACATCTTAATTTCTTATTTAAATCTACCTGTAAATTGCTAACTTTTATGTTTTTGTTTCATTTCCGCAAAACCGTTAGGCTTACCTAGTCGTAGTTACTAGGTGCCATCACGGTGGTTCACGGAGGGAGAACTTGGGTCGGGGCAGTTAGCAGCATCAGAACTAGGCAGTGAGTTTGTTGTTGATTGAGAGGATTCAAAGTAGTATTGTATGGACTCTGCAGACCCTTGGAGTTCCCTTCATTTACTTTGATACTATTGGTTTTACATTCAGGCAGTATTGTACTTTTGAGACATCTTTATGTATTTGGTTTAGAGCTCATCAAGTTGGTATTATTTATTATTGGTTTGGCATATGTTAGTCACCTATTCTGCTATTATGATAATTTAGGGATATTATATCTTGTCTTTTTGATTGAATGAATGTTAGTGTGATTGGCTTACCTAGTGTTGGAATGAATCTTCCAATTTTGATGATGGAAGTTTGGAATCACCCGTGATGTGGCTCCAGCAAGACAATGATGGGAAAGGGAGAAAAGGATGATATAGATGGGGAAAAAGAGGGGCAAGCAGTAGGGGAAAGAAGGTGGACGGTCGACCATCGGTGGTTAATTCTGACGGTCGGCAGTGTAAGGGTGAGGGAGAGTGAATGGCATCTGATTTGAGAGAGAAATTGTCATGCCCCAAACCTGGGGAGGCATGGATGGTACTCGGTGGCGTGCTGGCCCGAGCGAACCACTCTGACTCTTTTTTTTTCTTTGTAACTATCATGGGCCAAAATGGCCACAATTCGTAATGTACAACTTGTAAGTGGGCAACACTGTGTCAATAAACTATCATTCATAAAACATGAATACATATGGGCCGTTAGGGCCTCTAACATACAGTACAAAATGAACCTCTATTTACAAATCCTCTAAGATTATTTGACATCAAATGGGATAGGGTACCATCCTACCCATAAGTCTGTACACGTTGACTCTTAGACTCGGCTGCACTCCGAATGAGGTGGAATCTTACCGATCCTTCACTGAATGCCGATCTCGTCTACTATGAGGGCTCATCAAACTGATTATCTATTCCTGCAGGCATGAATACAATGTCCCCAACAAAAGGACGCCAGTACGAATAATCTACTGAGTATGCAAGGCAGAACTAAAACATAACATTAAGTTAACATTAATTAAAGACATATAAGAATCAACCTGAATCTCTGAAGTGCCACTGTATATGCATACTTATTATACTTACATATATATATATATATATATATATATATATATATATATATATATATATATATATATATATATATATATATATATATATATATACTGCTTTTCCTTGAGACTATCTCTATTATCCATATCGTATGATGCATGACTGCCCAACTGATCAACAGTAACTCCCCGACCGGCCTTTGCACGGTGGTAAAGGCTTGACTGCCCGACCGGCCGTAGCTCGGTGGTAAATGTGTAACTGCCCAACCGGCCATAGATCGGTAGTAAATGCATGACTGCCCAACCAGCCGAAGCTCGATGGTAAATATGTCACTGCCCAACCGGTCGTAGCCCGACGGTAAATATGTAATTGCCCGACCGATTGTAGCTCAATGGTAAATGAATATGCATGTCTTCCCAACCGGTGGTAAATAATGATACATAACTGCCCAATCGGTGTAACTGCCCGACCGGCCGTAACACGGTGGTAAATGCATGAAGATGCATGTCCCACTATATTATAAACATTAACATGTTTATCAAATACCTCAATAGAGAATTAGATACATACTTAAACATGCTTGAATATCACTTTATAGGAATGAATAACATAGACATCCTTAACTGTTAAGAGTAGAACCACTTATGGAATAGCATTATATTTACGTATCGTTACTTGGATCATGCCAAAAGAAAGAAGGGATAGCCTTAACATACCCGGATTAGGGAAAAAATCGTAGTTGTGACAGCTCCTAATTGTCCTTCAGAGGACGAAGAATTTGCTTCATCCTGATCGGTCTACAAATCCTTAAGTTTACGAACACAAGCACAAAAAGTGGCTTGTTCTTATTTACCTTATTCCAAAAAAATAGTTTCTTGTTACAAGTGACCAAAATCATTGGATGAGTTTCTAAGTAAGGCATGGCTAGACTTCAAAAGCTAGCCCCTTTTATGGGGTTCCAAACAGGCACACCAAGCTATTAAAGCTTTGTCCAGATGCAAGTCCCTACTGCAAAGTAAGCTTCATTCAAGAAAAATGTACAAATCATGACTAGAAGTCACCATGTACTACATGAGATGTGCTTGAAAATGGATTTGAAACAAAGAGAAGTTTGCTAACGATCCTATTTCCCCCAAAATGTTAAACAGATTAACTCCTCAATTGGAAAACTGGGCGACAAGGTTAGCACATTAGCGTAAATGTTGCCACCTAATCAAAATGACTAAGAGTCATTTTCTCAAGATGTGGCTTGCTGCCACGTGGGTGTGGGGTGGGAAATTTTAATCTTTATCCACTTATTAGGTAATGGCCTGTTACCCGGTAATTAGCCAATTACCCGAATAATTAAGAACTATCTCAATTTAATTAAAATTCTAGTTATTTTTAATACACTTTATACACCGTACTATTACAGTCATGTGGTACCATGTAAAATAAATTCATACACTATTATTTTATTAAAACATCCATGAAGAATACATATATTTTCTCAACTTCTAATTTATCTAATCTCATATAAATAGTAAAAATTCTCGTACGCTTAATTCTTAAAATGGTAAAAAGATAACCTTCTTTTCTTGTGAGAAAATAATTTCTATCTTTACAATAAAGAAAATCTCATAAACTTTCTTATATTATGGGTATAATTTAAATCACATTCGAAAGTAGTAATATTATTAACTATAGAAAATCATATTTTTCAAACTTTTTACAAAAATATTCCACTCAATATAAATACCATATCAAAATGTATCTAACGGCATCAAGGTTTTTAAACTTACGGGGTGTAACAGAAATGACAGAGAAAGAAGAAGAAGAAAGTGAAGGGAGGAGAGAAGGTTGCCACCATACTGCTAGAAGTAATGGCAAAGAGTAAACGAGAAAGGGCGAGAGATATAAAGTAAAAATTAGGATTTCTTATCAATGTAAAAAATACTGAAGTGTATATGTGTGTTTTGAAATAGACCCCATATCTTTTATAACAAAAATTGTTTCTCCCCTTTATTTGTCATGACCCAAAATCACTGGCAATGATGGCGCCTAATCCCACTTCGTAGGCAAGCCAATCATAAAATAATTGCAAAAACATTAACTAACTATAGAATAAATGAGTCTGAAAGTCGAATAATCATAGACACTTACCAAATTAATATGACAAATCCTAGAAACTGGTAACACTAAGTCATGAGATCTAATATATGAAGACAAGTTTTCTAATACAATATACTATCATAAACAATAATAGTAATGAAATATAGAAGGAGATGTCAGGGACTGTGATCAAGATGCAGCTCTACCTCGGGTCTCGACCACAACAGCAACAACTCTCAATATTCAGGTGGGTCAACTCTTGGATATACATAATTAAGTGAAGAGTGTAGTATGAGTACAACCGATCTCTTGTATTCAGTAAGTATCATGACTAACTTCGGTGAGGTAGTGACAAGACTGACCAACGATATTCACTTATCAAACCCTTGCAAATCATGAATATACATGTACATAACAATATTACTGAAATCTAAGCTTAAAGTGCATGTAAGGTAAATGGTGCACATAAAGAAGATATGCACATGCGTGGTAAACAAACTAACTGTCTAACATATATAGAAGATATATTTAAGACCAAATAACTTGCCAACAATTGCATATAGAGGAGATATGCATGAATAAGCAAGTCAAGTTAAACAAATTAACATACAGAGAATATATATGTACCATGAATCATTTTATCAATTAAAGCAACATATAGAAGATATGCATAAAAGACATTTGTACATTCTAGAGCTAGCATATAGAGAAAATATGCGGTAAAAATCATGTATACATCCAAGGACTTTGCTTATAGAGAATATACACAAAGTCCCAACACATATTTGTTTTCCATAATCCACGTGTAAGTCATCAAGATAGAAATATGATATAACGACCTAGGGAGATGGATCCTTATCCACACATCTCATGTGCCATAATCATAACAATCGCACCGATAACTCACGTGCTATATTAATTCAACATGTACAGACCGCTCATATGTTGTCAAAGTAGTCCATCTAACCAATAGCATATATAAGAATATATGTGTACGAACAACGGATATCAAATAAAATACTCATGGTTAAGGAAAATAGCATGCTATGATGTATGCGTGAGCGATATGAACGACTACAACTTAGATTACACAGGTACGCCATACAAACGAGTCTCATGCTCAGACGGAAATAAAAGCATACACATGGTCTCAAGCATGATTCAAAAAGTTCACGTAGTCATACAAATAATTAAACATGAGTCAAAGAAGGCATATAGTCCAAACAAGGCATAATAGAAGCCAAAAATTTAATCCAACACCCGCATATACGCTCATCACCTCACATACACGTCGTTTTTCACACATTCTAATAAAACACACTAGGTCACATCCTAAGGTTCATTCCCTTAGATACTTACTTTAAACAAGCAAAATGTATACTCCAAGAATGCCTTCTCTTGCAAAATCGTCCTCAGAACGACTCAAATCTAGTCAAATACAACTCACTAATGTCAAACAAAGATACACGAGTCAATTTCAAATAATAAAGCTTCAATCTTTACTCAATTCCCAAAAGTCAACCCGCGCCACATGGTCAAACCTAAGTCAAGGGGTAGATTCTGACTACCTGTAACCCCACAAATCCAAATGTGTGATTAGATCCCAAAACCAAGCCCAAAATGACTCTCAAATGCCCTAAATTTACCCTCTTAAGTTGTAGATAAAACTCAATTGTATCTTTAAAATTCCATGATTAAAGTGTATAGATCCATGTGGATTTAAGATATATAGCCTAATCCAAGTAAAAATTACTTGCCCACAAAGCAGTGATGAAAATATCTTTCAAATTTTCCTCTTACCAAGTTCCAAAAATCAAAATAACGAGAAATGAGCTAAACCTATGAATTCTAAATTTTTGCTAATAATGTCACATCTACGACAAGAATTCTTGCATCTGCGACAGTGCACTTAAAAATCTTGAACTCGCACATGTGACTCACCAACCACATCAGTGGCTCCACAAGAGTTCCTAATCGTGCGTAGAGGATCTTCCTTAGGACTTCCTCACTTCTTGCAAGAATACACAAATTTAGACAGGTATGCCTTCGCATCTGCGCTCTCCTTTTCGCAGAAGCGATCTTACAAAGGACCAACCAGCTTTGTAGGTGCGCTCTAGTCACTATTTGTGCAACCTTTGTACGAACATTCCTTCTTCCGCAGACATGATAATTCCATAGACCAGCTTAACACCGTAAATGCGACAGACCAGTCGCACCTACGACTTTTCACCTGCGCTCGGACTCCCGCAGGTGCGATGCACCAAAACAAAAACTGTCAAATGCCACCAAAATTCTCAAAATCTCAAAATGCCACAATCAACAACAAAACTATGAATCAACGATCAAAATCCTTCTCTTAAGTTTCAAACGTTCGAACCTTACCAAACACATCCAAACCATGCCTAAACATTCTGAATTCCAACCATAATTTCACACAAGTTCTAATAAATCAAACGAACCTATCCAAAGTCTTGGAACACCAATCGGATCCCGATAACATCAAAGTCAACTATCAGTCAAAACTACTAACTCTCAAATTTTTCAAATTGCTAACTTCCGGCGAATTGAGCAAAAACCTTCTAGAAACCTCCAAATCCAAATCCGAACATATGTCCAAGTCAAAAATCACCATAAAAACTTATTGGAACCATCAAATCACTAATTTGAGGTTGTTTAATCAAAAATCAAACCATGGTTAATCCTAGCAACATAAACTTCCAAAATAAGGCTAAGTATCCCAAATCACTCTCAAACCTTCTTGAAGCCAAACCAACCATTACCGCTAGTCATAAAATAACAAATACACATATGGAAAGCATAAAATATAGGAATGAGGCTTAAAAAGTTTTAGAATCATACCTGAAGTGCCAAAAAGATGAGGATATTTGCTCCGCATATCATGCTTAGTACCCCAAGTAGCTTCCTCGACTGGTTGGCCTCTTCACTAAACCTTCACTAATTCAATCTCTTTCGATCCAAAATTTTGAACCTGCCTATCTAAAATGACCATCAATTCTTCGTCATAAGACATTTTCTCATCCAACTGGCCTAAACTAAAATCCAACACATGTGATTGATCCTCATGATACTTTAGAATCATATAAACATTGCAAACCGGATGAAAACACCGGCAAGTTGGGTGGAAAAGCAAGCCCATAAACCACTTCACCAACTCTCTCTAAAACCTTGAAATATAGTCTTTATTTTTGTGACTAAATAACTTGAATCAATTGTGCTTTGTTCTGGGTAGTGCTTAGTCATATGAACTAATATAAGGAGGGCTCAACTTGTCATTCTTCCCAAATCTCAACACCCTTCATAGGCGAGACTCTAAGGAGAACATTCTCACTTTCCATAAATGCCACGTCCTGAACCTTCTTGTCTGAATAACTTTTCTTTTGGACTGAGCTATGCTAAGACTCTCTTGTATCAACTTCACCTTTTCCAAAGCATAACTTAACAAATTTGTTCCCAATATCCTAGTCGCACCCCGCTCAAACCAACCAATCGGAGAATGACATCGCCTCTCATATAAGGCCTCACATGGAGCCATCTGGAACATAGATTGGTAGATGATGTTGCATGAAAACTCCGCAAATAGTAAAGTGATCCAACTAGATTCTGAAATCAATAATGCATGCCCTCAACATATCCTCAAGGATCTGAAAGGTCCGTTGAGACTGCCCATCTATCTAAGGGTGAAATGTAGTACTGAGCTTTACCTGTGTTCCCAACTCACTCTGACCCGCCCTCCAAAAGTGCGATGTAACTTCAGTGTGTGGTCTGAAATGATAGAGACAAGTACTCCATGCAAGCGGACAATCTCTCTAATGTAGATCTGAACTAACTTCTCTGAAGCATAATATTTCATAACCGGAAAGAAATGCGCCAATTTGGTCAATTGATTAATAATGGCCAATAGGCATCAAAGTACCTCAACGTCCATGGAAACCCTACAACAAAGTCCATAGTAATGCACCCCCACTTCCACTCTGGTATATCAATCCTTTGAAGAAAACCACCCGATTTATGATGCTCCTACTTGACCTGTTGGCATTTCAAACATTGAGAAACGTGCCTAACAATGTCCTTCTTCATATTTCTCCACAAATAATGTTTCTTCATGTTAGGATAAATCTTTGTATCACCTGGGTGAAAAGTATACCGCAAACTGTGAGCCTCCTCAAGAATCAACTCTCTCAAGACATCAACATTAGGAACACAAATCCAACCCTGAAGTCTTATAACACCATCATCCCTGATAACTACCTTCTTAGAACCACCTCGTTGCATCGTGTCCCTATGTACCAACCAGTGTGGATAATTATACTAGAGAGCCGTGATACGCTCAAATAAGGGCGATTGTGCAAAAACACAAGAAATGACTCTGGTAGGGTCAAAACTTTTCAATCTCAAAAATATGTTGGCCAAAGCCTAGCCGAAGGCCTCTCCACTGTTAGAATAAGTGCCAAACTCCCCATACTCTCAGCCTTCCTACTCAAGGTGTTCACTACTACATTTACCTTACCTAGATGATACAAGATAGTGATATCATAATCATTCAATAGCTCTAATCACCTCTGTTACCTCAAATTAAAATCCTTCTGTTTAAACAAATTTTGGAGATTCCGATGATCTGTGTAAACCTCACATGATACATTATATAAATAGTGTCTCAAAATCTGAACTGCATGTATAATCGCCACCAATTCTAAATCATGTATCATATAATTCTTCCCATGGAGCTTCAACTGGCGTGACACATAGGCAACCACCCTACCATCCTGCATCAACACACTCCCAAGACCAAAATATAAAGCATCACAATAGACCATATACAACCCTGATCCTGAGGGCAATACCAAAACTGGACATGTAGTCAAAGAAATCTTGAGCTTCTGAATGATCTTCTTACACTTATCATACCATATGAATGTGCCCTTCTAGGTCAACTTGGTCATTAGAGCTGCAATAGATGAGAACATCTATACAAAGATATGATAGTAAAAACCAAAATTAAGAAACATCTGATATTAATAGTTTTAGAATGTCCAGGTGATCTCTGAACTGCCTCAATCTTCTTTGAATCTACCTTGATCCCATCCCTAGACTCCACATGGGCCAAGAATGCCAATGAATACAACCAAAACTCACACTTTGGGAACTTAGTATACAACTTATTCTCCCTCAGAATTTGAAGTACAATCCTCAAATGTTGCTCGTTCTCCTCCCTACTACGGGAATATACTAAGATATCATACTAGGAATGTTTCCCTAATCCTCAAGATATGATAACCCAATCTCAAGTCAATATTCGAGAACACCTAGGCAACATGAAGCTGAACAAACAAATCATCAATGTGAGGCAACAAATACTTTTCATTGATTGTAACCATGTTCAATTACCTATAATTAATGTACATCCTCAGGGAACCATCCTTTTTCTTCACAAACAATACCAGTGCACCCCAAGGAGAAACACTCAACAGGATGAATCCTTTATCTAACAACTCGTGCAATTGCTCCTTCAACTCAGCTGGAGCCATGCGATATGATAGGTTAGATATAGGGTGAGTTCCTGGAACTAGATCAATACCAAAATAAATATCCCTATCAATTGAAATGCCCGGCAGGTCTGCAGGAAATACATTTGGAAACTCTCTCACTATGGGAACTGAATCAACCGTAGGAGTATCAGCACTAATATCTCTAACAAAAGGCTAGGTACACCAAATATTCCTTCTCAGCCATTCGTTGAGCCTACACAAAGGATATCTCCCTACAGGAGTGTGACCAAGAAAACCCATCCATTCCAACTTTGGCAACCCTAGCATAGCCAACATCACGGTCTTTGTGTGACAATAAAGAATATCATGGTATGGAGATAGCCAATCCATACCCAAAATCACCTCAAATTCGAACATATTAAGAAACAGAAGATCAACCTTGGTCTCATAACCCATAGTGGTAACCACACAAGACAAATGCACATGATCTACCATAATAGAATCACCAACAGGTGTAGACACATGAACAATGATATCAAGAAAACCAAGAGCCATATTCAAATAAGGACAAAAATATGATGACACATAAGAAAAAGTGCAAACAGAGTCAAATAATATCAAAGTATCCCTCTGGCACACTGAAATAATACCCGTGATAATAGTATCTAAAGAAACTACCTCTATCCTGCCCCAGAATGTATAACAACGGGCCTATCATCCAGCAAATTGACATGCACCTATAGGTCAGCCTCAAACAGACTTGGATCCACCTCTAGATGGTTGTGCAAGTGGGGTAACTGCTGGAACTGGAATTATTGACTTGGTGCCCTGACGTGGTACACTGCTCAAAAGATTGGGACAATCCCTCTTAAGATGATTCAAGTCTCCACACTCAAAGCGACCCCTCCTCTAGCGAGGCTGCTGGTTTTGTGAATAACCCTGAGGTACTATATATTTGCCCAAAGAACCCTGAACTGAGAAAGCACAATATGAACTTTGTGTTGGCAGTGTAATGAAAGATGGCTATCCTAGGCTAGCACTCTATGAACCACGGTTGATTGGAGACCAATGAGGAACCTGATGGCTTGACTGAGCAAGCCTGAAAATACGGCCTCTACTGTAATGATCATATCCTCAAGACGAGGCACCACTAAAACCACCTGAACCTCGGGGCCTCTTGGCGTCCTTCTCCTTTCTCTCCTGCTTGCGGATGTGCTCTAGGCGCCTAACAATCTCCATAGCCTGATGAAAAGTAGTATATGTCTCAACCTCTCAGGCCATACTATACGAGATAGCAAAGTTGTGGCCCCCAATGAACCTCCTAACCCTGTTCCTCTTAGTAGGGACCAAGAACACAGTATGACATGCCAGCCCCGTGAACCGTATCTTATATTGAGTCACAGTCATACCCTCTTAGCATAGATGCTTAAACTCACTAATCTGTGCAAGTGGAATACAATTCTCCAAGAAAAGAACTGAGAACTGAGACCAAGTGAGTGGTGTTGCGTTGTATGGCCTATGTAACTCATACGCTTGCCTCTATCTATAGGGTGGAATTGACAATTGGAAGGTAGTAAAGTCAACTCCATTTGAATCAACCAGACCCAAAGTGCATAATAACTGAAAACACCAATCAAGAAAACCATGTGCATCCTCAATAGGCTCTCCACAGAATTGGGCTGGACGAAGTCTCTAAAATATCTCTATCCTCTTCTCCTCCTTAGCACTTAGAGCTAGTCTACTATCAGGCTGGTTTGCTACGATTGGCTTCACCGGCAGAACTCTTGGTTTTTGATAACCATAAACTAGCAGCTTTACTGCACAAGAGGGAGTCTAGGATCCTCCCTAGAACCATGACTTGGTACACTGCTCAAGGGTTTGGAACAATCCCTATTAAAATGACTCAAGTATCCATACTCAAAGTGACCCCTCCTCTAGTGATGGTGCTGGCTTAATGAACGACCCTGAGATATGATATATTTTTCCAAAGAACCCTTAGCTGAGGGAGCATATTATGAATATTGTGCTGGTAGTGTACTGAAAGATGACTAGCTTGGGTGAGCACTATATGAACCATGGTTGAGTGGAGAACAACGAGGAACCCGATGGCCTGACTGAGCAAGACTGAAAATACAGCCTCTAGTGTAATGTTCATGCACTTAAGAAGAGGCACCACTAAAACCACCAGAACCTCGGGGCCTCTTGGCATCCAGCTCCTTTCTCTCATACTTGCGGATGTGCTCTAAGAACCTAACAATCTCTATAGCCTGATGAAAAGTAGTATTCGTCTCGACCTCTCGGGAAATCTTATACCAGATAGCAAAGTTGAGGCCATCAATGAACCTCCTAACCATATCTCTCTTAGTAGGGACCAAGAACACAGTATGGCATACCAACTCCGTGAACCACATCTTATACTTAGTCACAGTTATACCCTCGTGGCATAGATGCTCAAACTCACTTATCTGTGTAAGTATCTGGAATAAAGTTCTCCAAGAAAAGAACTGAGAACTGAGACCAAGTGAGTGGTGGTATGCCGGATGGCCTACGTAAATCATACTCCTTCATCTATCTATAAGGTGGCATTTACAATTGGAAGGTAGTAAAGTCAACTCCATTTGAATCAATGGACAAAAAGTGCCTAATACCTAATAACACTAATCAAGAAAACCATGTGCATCCTCAGTAGCATCTCCACTGAAGTAGGGAGCACGAAGTCTCTAAAATATATCTATCATCTTCTCCTCCTCAGCAGTCAGAGCTAGTCTACTCTCATGCTGAACTGCTAGGACTGGCTTCACCGGCAGAACTCTTGGTGTCTGATAACCATGAATCAGCTGCTCTAACGCACGTGCGGAGGGAGTCTAGGATCCTACCCAGAACCAAAACTTGGTACACTGCTCAAAAGATTGGGACAATCCCTCTTAAGATGATTCAAGTCTCCAGACTCAAAGTGACCCCTCCTCTAGCGAGGTTGCTGTCTTTATGACTGTCCCTGAGGTACAATATATTTTCCCAAAGAACCCTGAACTAATGGAGCACAGTATGAACATTGTGTTGGTAGTGTAATGAAAGATGACTAGCTTGGGCAAGCACTGTATGAACTATGGTTGACTGGAGAACAACGATGAACCTGATGGCCTAACTGAGCAATCCTGAAAATTTGGCCTCTACTGTAATGTTCATGGCCTCAAGACGAGGATGTGCTCCTTTCTGTCCTTCTTGAGGATGTGGTCTAAGCACCTAGCAATCTCCAAAGCCTGATGAAAAGTAGTATCCGTCTCGACCTCTCGGGTCATCCTATACCAGATAGCAATGTTAAGGCCCTCAATGAACCTTCTAACTCTGTCCCTCATAGTAGGGACCAAAAACATAGTATGACATGCCAGCTCCGCGAACCACATCTTATATTGAGCCACGGTAACACCTTCCTGGCATTGATGCTCAAAATCACTCATCTGTGCAAGTATGTGGAATAAATTCTCCAAGAAAATAACTGAGAACAAGTGAGTGGTGTTGCGCTGGATGGCCCATGTAACTCATATGCCTGCCTCTATCTATAGGGTGGAATTGACAATAGGAAGGTAGTAAAGTCAACTCCATTTGAATCAACCAGACCCAAAATGTATAATACCTGATGACACTAATCAAGAACACTGTGTGCATCCTCAGTAGGCTCTCCACTAAAATGGGGAGGACGAAGTCTCTAAAATATCTCTATCCTCTTCTCCTCCTCAACACTCAGAGCTAGTCTACTCTCAGGCTAAACTACTACGACTAGCTTCATTGGAAGAATTCTTGGTATCCGATAAACATGAACCAGTTGCTCTAATGCATGTGCGGCGGGAGTCTAGGATCCTCCCCAGAACCCTGACTTGGTTCGCTTCTCAATAGCTTGGGATAATCCCTCTTACGATGATTCAAGTGTCCTTACTCAAAGAAACCCTCCTTTAGTGAGGTTGCAGGCTTTATGAATGACCCTAAGGTACAATATATTTGCCCAACTAACCCTGAATTGAGGGAGCAAAGTATAGACTTTTTGCTGGTAGTATAATGAAAGATGAATGGCCTGGGCGAGCACTGTATGAACCATGGTTGACTGGAGAAAAACAAGGACCCTAATGGTCTGACTGAGCAAACCTGAAAATACGGCCTCTACTGTATTGTTCATGTCCTCAAGACAAGGTACCACTAAAACCACTTGAGCCTCGGGGCCTCTTGGTGTCCTACTCCTTTCTCTCCTTATTGAGAAAGTTCTCTAAGCTCCTAGAAATCTCCATAGCCTGATGAAAAGTAGTATACGTCTCGACCTCTCGGGTCATCCTATACCAGATAGAAAAGTTGAGGCCCTCAATGAACCTCATAACCCTGTCCCTCATAGTAGGGACCAAGAACACGGTATGACATGCCAGCTCCGCGAACCGCATCTTATATTGAGCCACGGTAACACCATCCTGGCGTTGATGCTCAAAATCACTCATCTGTGCAAGTATGTGGAATTTCCTCCAAGAAAAGAATTGAGACCAAGTGAGTGGTGCTGCGCTGGATGGCCCATGTAACTCATATGCCTGCCTCTATCTATAGGGTGGCATTGACAATAGGAAGGTAGTAAAGTCAACTCCATTTGAATCAACCTGACCCAAAGTGCATAATACCTGATGACACTAATCAAGAACACTATGTTCATCCTCAGTAGGCTCTCCACTGAGGTGGGGAGGACGAAGTCTCTAAAATATCTCTATCCTTTTCTCCTCCTCACACTCAGAGCTAGTCTACTCTCAGGCTCAACTTCTACGGCTAGCTTCACCGGCAGAACTCTTGGTGTCTGATAAACATGAACCAGTTTCTCTAATGCATGTGCGGCGGGAGTCTAGGATCCTCCCCGGAACCCTGACTTGGTTTGCTGCTCAATAGTTTGGGACAATCCCTTTTACTATGATTCAAGTGTCCACACTCAAAGCAACCCACCTGTAGCGAGGCTGCAGGCTTTATGAATGACCCTGAGGTACTATATATTTGCCCAAAGAACCCTGAATTAAGGGAGAACGGTATAAACTTTGTGCTGGTAGTATAATGAAAGATGACTGGTCTGGGCGAGCACCGTATTAACCATGGTTTACTGAAGAACAACGAGGACGCTAATGTACTGACTGAGCAAACTTGAAAATACAGCCTCCACTGTAATGATCATAGCCTCAAGAAGAGGCACCACTAAAACCGCCTGAACCTCGGGGCCTCTTGGCGTCCTGCTCCTTTCTCTCCTGCTTGCGGATGTGCTCTAAGCGCCTAGGAATCTCCATATCCTGATGAAAAGTAGTATCGGCCTCGACCTCTCAGGACATACTATACAAGATAGCAAAGTTGAGGCCCTCAATGAACCTCCTAACCCTGTCCCTCTTAGTAGGGACCAAGAACACAGTATGACATGCCAGCCCCGTGAACCGAATCTTTTGCTGAGTCACAGTCATACCATCCTAGCATAGATGCTTAAACTCACTAATCTATGCAAGTATGTGGAATAAAGTTCTCCAATAAAAGAACTGAGAACTTAGACCAGATGAGTGGTGTTGCGTCGCATGGCCTATGTAACTCATACTCTTGCCTCTATCTATAGGGTGGATATTGACAATTGAAAGGTAGTAAAGGCAACTCCAGTTGAATCAACCAGACCCAAAGTACAAAATACCTCATAATACCAATCAACAAAAACCATGTGCATCCTCAGTAGGCTCTCCACAGAAGTGGGGAGGACGAAGTCTCTAAAATATCTCTATCCTCTTATCCTCCTCAGCACTCAGAGCTAGTCTACTATCAGGTTGGTTTGTTATGACTGGCTTCACCGGCAGAACTCTTGGTATCCAATCCCTATTAATATGACTCAAGTCTCCACACTCAAAGCAACCCCTCCTCTAGCGATGGTGCTGGCTTAATGAACGACCCCGAGGTATTATATATTTTCCCAAAGAACCCTTAAATGAGGGAGCATATTATGAACATTGTGCTAGTAGTGTACTGAAAGATGACTAGCCTGGGCGAGCACTATATGAACCATGGTTGAGTGGAGAACAATGAGGAACCTGATGGCCTGACTGAGCAAGCCTGAAAATACAGCCTCCACTATAATGTTCATTCCCTCAAGAAGAGGCATCACTAAAACCACAAGAACCTCAGGGCCTCTTGGCGTTCTGCTCCTTTCTCTCCTGCTTGCGGATGTGTTGTAAGTGCGTAACAATCTCTATATCCTGATCAAAAGTAGTATTCGTCTCGACCTCTCGAGCCATATTATACCAGATAGAAAAGTTGAGGCCCTCAATGAACCTCCTAACCCTATCCCTCTTAGTAGGGACCACGAACATAGTATGACATGCCAGCTCCATGAACCACATATTATACTTAGTCACAGTTATACCCTCGTGGCATAGATGCTCAAACTCACTTATCTGTGTAAGTATCTGGAATAAAGTTCTCCAAGAAAAGAACTGAGAACTGAGACCAAGTGAGTGGTGGTATGCCGGATGGCCTACGTAAATCATACTCCTTCATCTATCTATAAGGTGGCATTTACAATTGGAAGGTAGTAAAGTCAACTCCATTTGAATCAATGGACAAAAAGTGCCTAATACCTAATAACACTAATCAAGAAAACCATGTGCATCCTCAGTAGCATCTCCACTGAAGTAGGGAGCACGAAGTCTCTAAAATATATCTATCATCTTCTCCTCCTCAGCAGTCAGAGCTAGTCTACTCTCATGCTGAACTGCTACGACTGGCTTCACCAGCAGAACTCTTGGTGTCTGATAACCATGAATCAGCTACTCTAATGCACGTGCGGAGGGAGTCTAGGATCCTCCCCAGAACCAAGACTTGGTACACTGCTCAAAAGATTGGGACAATCCCTCTTAAGATGATTCAAGTCTCCAGACTCAAAGCGACCCCTCCTCTAGCGAGGTTGTTGTCTTTATGACTGACCCTGAGGTACAATATATTTTCCCAAAGAACCCTAAACTAATGGAGCACAGTATGAGCATTGCGTTGGTTGTGTAATGAAAGATGACTAGCTTGGGCAAGCACTGTATGAACCATGGTTGACTGGAGAACAACGAGGAACCTGATGGCCTAACTGAGCAATCCTGAAAATTTGGCCTCCACTGTAATGTTCATGGCCTCAAGACGAGGATGTGCTCCTTTCTCTCCTTCTTGACGATGTGCTCTAAGCGCCTAGCAATCTCCAAAGCCTGATGAAAAGTAGTATCCGTCTCGACCTCTCGGGTCATCCTATACCAGATAGAAATGTTAAGGCCCTCAATGAACCTCCTAACTTTGTCCCTCATAGTAGGGACCAAGAACATAGTATGACATGCCAGCTCCGCGAACCACATCTTATATTGAGCCACGGTAACACCCTCCTGGCATTGATGCTCAAAATCACTCATCTGTGCAAGTATGTGGAATAAAATTCTCCAAAAAAATAATTGAGAACAAGTGAGTGGTGTTGCGCTGGATGGACCATGTAACTCATACGCCTGACTCTATTTATAGGGTGGAATTGACAATATGAAGGTAGTAAAGTCAACTCCATTTTAATCAACCAGACCCAAAATGTATAATACCTGATGACACTAATCAAGAACACTATGTGCATCCTCAGTAGGCTCTCCACTAAAATGGGGAGGACAAAGTATCTAAGATATCTCTATCCTCTTCTACCCCTAAACACTCAGAGCTAGTCTACTCTCAGGCAACTGCTACGACTAGCTTCACTGGCAGAACTCTTGGTATCCGATAAACATGAACCAGTTGCTCTAATGCATGTGCGGCGGGAGTCTAGGATCCTCCCCAGAACCCTGACTTGGTTCGCTTCTTAATAGCTTGGGATAATCCCTCTTACGATGATTCAAGTGTCCACACTCAAAGAAACCCTCCTTTAGCGAGGCTGCAGGCTTTATGAATGACCCTAAGGTACAATATATTTTCCCAAATAATCCTGAATTGAGGGAGCATAGTATAAACGTTTTGCTGGTAGTATAATGAAAGATGACTGGCCTGGGCGAGCATTGTATGAACCGTGGTTGACTGGAGAACAACGAGGACCCTAATGGTCTGACTGAGTGAACTTGAAAATACGGCCTCTACTATAATGTTCATGTCCTCAAGACAAGGTACCACTAAAACCACCTGAACCTCGGGGCCTTTTGGCGTCCTACTCCTTTCTCTCCTTATTGAGGAAGTGCTCTAAGCTCCTAGAAATCTCCATAGCCTGATGAAAAGTAGTATCCGTCTCGACCACTCGGGCCATCCTATACCAGATTGAAAAGTTGAGGCCCTCAATGAACCTCCTAACCCTGTCCCTCTTAGTAGGGACCAAGAACATAGTATGACATGCCAGCTCCATGAACCGTATCTTATACAGAGTCACAGTCATACCCTCATGGCAAAGATTCTCAAACTCACTCATCTGTGCAAGTATGTGGAATAAAATTCTCCAAGAAAAGAACTGATAATTGAGACCAAGTGAGTGGTGTTGCGCTGGATGGCCCATGTAACTCATACGCTTGCCTCTATCTATAGGGTGGAATTGACAATAAAAAGTTAGTAAAGTCAACTCCATTTGAATCAACACCCCAAAGTGCATAATACCTGATGACACTAATCAAGAACACTATGTGCATCCTCAGTAGGCTCTTCATTGAAGTGGGGACGATTAAATCTCTAAAATATCTTGATCATCTTCTCTTCCTCAACACTCAGAGCTAGTATACTTTAAGCTGAACTGCTATTCCTGGTTCCACCGGCAGAACTCTTGGTGTCCGATAAACATGAACTAGTTGCTCTAATGCACATGCGGCGGGAGTCTAGGATCCTCCCCAGGACCAAGACTTGGTACACTGCTCTAAGGTTTGGGACAATCCCTATTAATATGACTCAAGTCTCCACACTCACAGCAACCCCTCCTCTAGCGATGTTGCTGGCTTAATGAACGACCCTGAGGTACTATATCTTTTCCCAAAGAACCCTTAACTAAGGGAGCATATATGAACATTGTGATGGTAGTGTAATGAAAGATGACTAGCCTGGGCGAGCACTGTATGAACCATGGTTGAGTGAGGAACAACAAGGAACCTGATGGCCTAACTGAGCAAGCCTGAAAATACGGCCTCTACTGTAATGTTCGTGCCCTTAAGACAACGCACCACTAAAACTGCCGGAACCTCGGGGCCTCTTGGCGTCCGACTCGTTTCTCTCCTGCTTGCTGATGTGCTCTAAGCGCCTGGCAATCTACATAACCAGATGAAAAGTAGTATTCGTCTCGACCTCTCGGGCCATCCTATACCAGATAGAAAAGTTGAGGCCCTCAATGAACCTCCTAACCCTATCCCTCTTAGTAGGGACCAAGAATACAGTATGACATGCCAGCTCCATGAACCGCATCTTATACTGCATCACAGTTATACCCTCCAGACATAGATGCTAATACTCACTCATCTGTGCAAGTATGTGGAATAAGATTCTCCAATTAAAGAACTGAGAGCTTAGACCAAGTGACTGGTGCTGCCTAAGTTGGCCTACATAACTCATACGCCTGCCTTTATTTATAGGGTGGCACTGAAAATTGGAAGGTAGTAAAGTAAACTCCATTTGAATCAACCAGACCCAAAGGGCATAATACGTGATGACACTAATCAAGAAAACCATTTGCATCCCCAGTAGGCTCTCTACTTAAGTGGGGAGGACGAAGTCTCTAAAATATCTCTATCCTCTTCTCCTCCTCAGCACTCAAAGCTATTCTACTCTTATGTTGATTTGCAATGGTTGTCTTCACCGGCAGAACTCCTGGTGTCCAATAACCACGAACCAGATTCTCTAATACACGTGCGGCAGGAGTCTAGGATCCTCACCAGAACCCTGACTTGGTACACTGCTCAAAAGATTGGGACAATGCCTCTTAAGATTATTTAAGTCTCCACACTCAGAGCGACTCATCCTCTAGCGAGGCTGCTGGGTTTATGAATGACCCTAAGGTACTATATATTTTCCCAAAGAACCCTGAACTGAGGGAGCACAATGAACTTTGTGTATGGTGTAATGAAAGATGACTAGCTTGGGCGAGCACTGTATGAACCATGGTTGAGTGGAGAACAATGAAGAACCTGATGGCCGGATAGAGCAAGCCTGAAAATACGGCCTCTACTTAATGTTCATGGCCTCAAGAAGAGGCACCATTAAAACTGCCTGAACCTCAGGGCCTCTTGGCGTCTTGCTCCTTTCTCTCCTGCTTGTGGATGTGCTCTAAGCTCTTAGCAATCTCCATTGCCTTATGAAAAGTAGTATCCGTCTCGACCTCTCAAGTCATCCTATACCAGATAGAAAAGTTGAGGCCCTCAATGAACCTCCTAACCATGTCCCTCTTAGTAGGGACCAAGAACACATTATGAAATGCCAGTTCTGTGAACTGCATCTTATATTGAGTCACAGTCATACCCTCCTAGCATAGATGCTCAAACTCACTCCTCTGTGAAAGTATGTGGAATAAAATTCTCCCAGAAAAGAACTGAGAATTGATACCAAGTGAGTGTGTTGCGCCGGATGGGCTATGTAACTCATACGCATGCCTTTATCTATAGGGTGGCACTGACAATTGGAAGGTAGTAAAGTCAAATCCATTTGAATCAACCAGATCCAAAGTGCATATTACTTGATGACACTAATCAAGAAAACCATGTGCATCCTTAGTAGAGTCTCCACTTAAGTGGGGAGGACGAAGTCTCTAAAATATCTCTATCATCTTCTCTTCCTCAGCACTTAGATATAGTCTGCTCTCAGGATGAATTGCTATGATTGGCTTCACCGGCAGAACTCGTGGTGTCTGATAACCATGAATCAGCTGCTCTAATGCACGTGTGACGGGAGTCTAGGATCCTCCCCAGAACCCTGACATGGTTCACTGCTCAAAAGATTGGGACAATCCCTATTAAGATGACTCAAGTCTCCACACTCAAAGCAACCCCTCCTCTATCGAGGCAGCTAACTTTATAAATGACCATGAGGTGCTATATATTTAACCAAAAAACCCTAAACTGAGGGAGCACAGTATGAAGTTTGTGCTGGTAGGGTAATGAAAGATGCCTAGCCTGGGCGAGCACTGTATGAACCATGGTTGACTGGAGAAGAACGAGGAACTTGATGGCCTGATTGAGCAAGCCTGAAAATACGGCCTCTACTGTAATGTCCATGCCCTCAAGACGAGGCACCACTAAAACTGCCAGAACCTCGAGGCCTCTTGGTGTTCTGCTCCTTTCTCTCCTTCTTGTGGATGTGCTCTAAGCTCCTAGAAATTCCCATAGCATGATGAAAAGTAGTATCCGTCTCGACGTCTCGGGCCATCCTATACCAGATAGCAAATTTGAGGCCCTCAATGAACCTCCTAACCTTGTCCTTCTTAGTTGGGACCAAGAATGCAGTATGACATGCTAGCTCCGTAAACCGCATCTTATACTGAGTCACGGTTATACCCTTCTGGCATAGATGCTAAAACTCACTCATCTGTGCAAGTATGTGGAATAAAATTCTCCAAGAAAAGAACTAAGAGCTGAGACCAAGCGAGTGGTGTTGCGCAGGATGTCCTACGTAAATCATACGCCTACCTTTATCTATAGGATGGCACTAAAAATTGGAAGGTGGTAAAATCAACTCCATTTGAATCAAACAGATCCAAAGGGCATAATACATGATGACACTAATCAAGAAGACCATGTGCATCCTCAGCAGGCTCTCCACTGAAGTGGGGAGGACAAAGTCTCTAAAATATCTCTATGCACTTCTCCTCCTTAGCACTCAGAGCGAGTCTACTCACAGGCTAAACTACTATGATTGGATTCACCAGCAGAACTCTTGGTGTCCAATAACCATGAACCAACTGCTCTAATGCACATGCGGCAGGAGTCTAGGATCCTCTCCAGAACCCTGATTTGTTACACTGCTCAAAAGATTGGGACAATCCCTCTTAAGATGATTCAAGGCTCCATACTCAAAGTGACGCCTCTAAACTTTGAAGTTTGGTTTGTTCGAGAAATGGCCAATCTGCGGCCGCACATTGAATTATGCAGTTCGCAGTCAAAATCTGCGGTCGCGCCCTAAATTGTGCGGACCAAAGATCAAAGGCTTTTGAGCCTCCAGGTAACAGAGTGCGGACCGTAGAATTAAAATCAGTGGTCGCACTCCTCCTTGTTTCCCAAGTGTGATTGCAAGTACAAATAGTAGCCTAAGGGTCGTTTGGTTTGAATACGGCTTATGACGGGATAAATTATGCTGGGATAAGTTATGTTGGGATTAGTTATGTTGGGATTAATTATCATGGTATTGTTTTTTATACACTTCTTGGTATGTTGTATTAAAAATGACAATTGCATAATTTTTAAGAAGAAGGTATAAGTTATCCCGGCACTAATTACCCCACCCTCTACAAGGTATAAGTTATTCCGGTACTAATTTTAATCTCGGGATAACTTATACCAGGTTTGCTAACCAAACAAAGTATTAAGGTGGTATGAAATTTTTATACCAGCACTATACCTTCTTATACCTCATACCAAACAACCCCTAAGGCTACTGTACAAAGTTTTTCCCTCTCTGAGCACTCTAAACTCTAAAACTTGGAAATCATTTGTTCAATCATCTACCACACCCCATCCACATCTGTGATCATTTAGTCGCACTCCTTCAAATCTGGTATGCTTAATTTCTTATAGAATTTTTCAACTTTTAGTTTAATTTATAATTTGTTAGGTAGTTTTAGGCCATTTGTCAATAGATTTCAATTTTACTACCATGTGGGGGTTAGTTTGTGTTGGGTTAACTACTAATTGCTTTATGGAGACTGGTAAATTGATTTGCATGCTTAATTTTTAATACCATGTTGAATCTATGCAACAACTTGAAAAACCTAGAAGTCTGATCGAGTTGGTTTTCAAATATGCGGCCGCACAAGAAATTGTATGGTCCGCAGAGTTGAGATCTAGGGTCCTTGGTCAAGTAAATTCTGCGGCCGCACTTGAAATTGTGCGGACCACAGAAATTCCACTATGGCCACAGAAAAGTGTGTGAGGCCATAGATCAGGCCAATCTCTGTCATTAGAGAGTTGGCACTTTTGGAAAATCTAATGTGCAGCCTCAATGAGAAATGTACAATCCGCACTTTAATTCTGTGATCACACTCAAAAAGTTACAGTTCTATCTCTGCAACAGCATGTCCAAATTGTGCCGTTCGCACAACCCAGTCTACGGTCGCACTTGCAATTGTGCGAACCACATTTCCCCACCCTGCACTCGTGTTCTGCGCTATGATATATTATCTGTGTGCAATTGAATTACAATTGACTTCTAATGTTGCTTGCTACATATGGTTAGAACCTGTGGCCCAGCTGACACTTCAAAGGTGAGGGGTGAACCTTCTAGAGGTAGAGGCAAAAGCACTTTAACCCTCTCCCTCCAAAAGATAATCACCAAGAAAGTTATAGCAGGCCGAGGAAGACAGCCCGAGCCCTCTAAATCTAGTTCATGTGCCCCATCTCGGGGAGCATCAGAGGGTGACTAAGTGCAAGAGTAGCTTGTTGTTCAATCACAACCACAACATCCACGGGAAGGTATCTACTCCGAGACGATCCTTTCTCCTTCCTCCTCACATAGCACTTCCGAGGGTTTGGAGAGTGCAAGTCAGGCTTCAGAGCCCTCTACTACACATGTCCCTTAGGCACTAGTAGCTGTTGTTCATGATATTCCGGATGATGGCCGAGGGGGTGATACTACAGTTGCTGGACTTGAGAGGTCGAAGAAGAAAGAGGTCTGGGAAGACCATTTTGTAAGTCTAGCTGCCTTCACCAGCTTCCGTGGGTGGTGGCTGGTGAGATTGCTCACTCTCGAGCGAAAGTTCCTACTTCAAGATCTTGACAAGTATAATCCAGCCGTGTTGAGAAAGTTCCGAGAGATGAAGGGATGGATGTGGTTCACCCAGTCAGTTGTGGATGCCAAGGAATATTTGGTCCGGGAGTTCTATGACAATGTGACACATATCAAGAAATGGAACAAAGTTACAAAAGTGAGAAATCTTAAGGTGCGGTTCGACCAGTACACACTGAACTCCTACTTGGGGTTTGAGGACGTTGAGCCGGTACAGTACTTTGAGTTGGCGATGGGTGATGCAGCTCGCCCATGGATAGCTAAGCTTCTTGCAGCCCCGGGGCCACCACCACCATGGATCAATATAAGGGTTCCTATTCAGCAGAACATCCTAAATTTCGAGGTGAAGGGATGGAAAACCATCGTATGCAGCAGACTAGACCCGTTCCAGAATGATACAAACTTACCTATTCCACAGGCTTTTCTAGCCGCCTCTATTATGGTCGAGTACCCGATCAATATGGGTGTCGTGATGTCGACCAACATGTCAGTGGTCGTCAAGAAGGATAATACTATGTATCTATATCCAAACACCCTGACTGAGTACCCTACAGATGCACGGGTAGAGCCCCGGGATTTTGACACGAAGGTTAGGGCAAAGAAGCCCTTCTCTTGGGATCCTCTGATGGATCCGAAGAACCCGAAGAGAAAGGGTCAGCCGACTACTACCGTAGGCCAGTATGATGAGCCTTCGAAGGTAGCTATAGAGTCATCAAATATGCCCTCCACTTTGGTAGATCCTTCTGCAAGTGCAGCTGCCATGCCTCCACCTTCAGCCTCAATGCCTCCCTCCTCGGCTTTGAAGTTGGTACCTATGCCTTCTGCTCCACTATTTGTGCTGCGAGTCTCCAAGTCTTCGGCGAGCCTTAACAACTAAATGTAGACAGCTACTGCAAAGCTATCTAACATATTCGGTCATGTTGCAGCAGAGTCATCTATGCCAGTACCCCAGATTCCTCCCACGGTCGAAGAAACTTTGAAGAAAATCCTGGACAACCAGAACACTATCATGGCCACTCTGGTACAACATGGATCAGTGATTGAAGAAGATGCGGAAGTCACAGGCATCAAAGAAGTCAATGGATAAGCTCTGGCGACATGTCACCGAGCTTGCAGCAACTGGAGACATTCCATTTGACATGTTGATAGACCCGCACCACCCAGTCCCAGATCCCACAGCACCTACCGCAGCAGCTGGCTAGTCTGAGGAGTTAGACCTTACTGCTGACACTGCCGAGGTAGTCCGTCAGATGTTCACCAACCTATCCATTCCTAGACTTGAGGATGATGAGATCCAATTGGAGATTGAGTCGGTGCCACTTCTGGGGACACAAAGATGGCAACTGAGCCATAGGGAGTTTTCTTCACTCTCACCCTTCTTTTACTCATATTTTGTTAAGCATTGGGGAAAATGCTTATTTTTATTCTGGGGTATAGTTTCTTTGACATTTTGATGATTCTGATTCTGCATTTTGATAACTATGACACATTTGTCTTGTAATTAACTTATTAGTATTTTTTTCTTCTTTCTCATTATGTATATATTCTCTCTTATCCCTCATTATGTATATTCGTTTATCTTTTGATAGCTTTTTGCTTTATTAGCTTCTTTATCTTTATGTTTGTCTTCTTTTTGAATTAGTAGCTTCTTTTTTGCTTTAATAGCTTCTTTTTATGTTCTAGTGATAATAAACCTTTAGTTTTCTTAATGCCACGTTTCTTTGCAAAGGTGATTTTTTGTGTGAACCGGGTGACTCTTCCCAACGATGGATGGCGTGACAACTTTCTTAAGGGATTGAGTCCATTTTTGGTAGTTAGGTAATAATAGTAGTAATAATGAATAAAACGACCTTATTGAGTCATGCTCGAAAAGTCAAACATGATTCATTTGGTACCAACACACTTAACTACATGCTTATGGTTAAAAACAAGGTTTTTGGAAAGAAATAGCTCTATTTAGTGACCTTTTGGCTCTTGTGTTGACTTAGGAAATCATCGAGTGGTTTAGTCGAACCATAGTGATTTTCAATCTTGAATATGGTCGTGGACCCTCGACTCTATCCTCTTTAACAATCCAATTGCGTGAGAGGTGAGATGTTGTCATTGCAAGTCCAAGTACCCACGCGAATAGTCTAGAACTTGTCTCGAATGTGTTTCTAGGAAAAATTTTAAGTTTTTCTTAGCTTGAGAAGTGATTCTAGGCTATCCTTGACCCGCTTGAAATTTTTCGTTTCCCACCAATGTTTTCATCCCTCGCCAACCCATTTGAGCCTAAAACCTTTCTCATTTGATAACCATGTTACAAGCCTTTACCTGTTTTATCGTGACCCTCTCTTGGCACCCGAACTTTCCTTAACACTCTTGTAAAACAATTGGCTAATAACGCAAGTTTGGGGAGAGACGAGGAGTTTGAAAAAGGTATCAAGGCAAAAGAGAAAATAAATGAAGAGAAATAAAGGCAACAAAAAAGAAAGAACAAAAAGAAAAATGTGAAAAGAAAGTGAATAAGTTGAAGAGTAGAAGGGATTCAAAGAAAATAATGATGCAAAACATGGAGAAATCAAAGAAGGAGAAAATGAATATCATGATCAAGAAAGGGTGATGTTAAGTCTCTCTAGTTCCCTAAGGAAAAGAAAATTCCTCAAGAAAGTGGCGAAGCATGAGCCGAGAAAAGAAAATAGAGTGCTTAAGGAAAGATGAACCCGTTCTATCATAGCATATCCAACCTTAGTCCAAAAGCCTTCATTGCATTCTGAAAAAGCCCTACATGATGTCAAGCCGAGTGAGCTTACATTAGTGGTAATTTACATGAGGGCCAAGCCTATGGTACTTAAAGTCGTACTTGTGACATTCTTTTGAGAGAGATGAGTGAACCTTTCGCAAATCTTTGGATTGAGTGTTATATTCCTAAGTGAGATAGGCAAACGGAGAGTAGAGGAGGAGGAGTTTTGGATCCCCAACGAATTACATGAAAGAGCGAGCTTGCTTGATGAATAAAGTCAACTCTAGATGCTTAAGTGTCACATTAGAACTATCTGTGATTAAAAGTTTAACTTGTTGCCTTGTTGATAATTCATAAGTGGTGTGGGTAATTGTGGAGGTGGGAATTACTTTATTTGCTTGAGGACAAGCAAAAGCTTAAGTTTGGGGAGTTGATAAGTGGGGATTTTGACTACTTATTAGCGCCCTGTAGCTTTTGTTTTAGTCCAAAAGCGTTTAATTGTGATCCCGAAAGCTGATGAAATGAGCTTAATTGCAGGAATATTGGAAGATGAGCCCCTGAGATAAAATCCAACTCAATAAGGAGTAATCGAACTCAAGGACAAAAACAAGCACAAAATCTTAGAAGTTCGGACCGCAGAATATCATCTGTAGCTACAGGATGTGAAGAAATTTCCATCAGAGAATGGTGCAAAGTGTGGTCCACACATGAATTGTGCGGCCGCAGAAGCTAGGTCAGAGCAAAATTTCAGAGAACCTGCATTTCAAGTCTACCAAAAGTGTGGACCGCACAATTATTGTTTGGCCGTAGTTAAAATTGTGCGGACCGCAAAAGAGCAAGGTGCGGCCGCACTTACAATTGTGCAGACCGCAAAAAGAGTGCAGTGGGGCTGGAGTTCAGAAATATGCGGCCGCAGATTTCCAATTCGGTCAAGCTGAAGAAAAGTGTGGATCGCATATGGAATTGTGCGGCGGAAGAACCTCCAAAAGGGCATATTTGTTCGAAAATTCCAGCCCTTATAAATAGAAGAGTTCCATTTTTTTTTAGGTTAACTTTTGATATCAGCTGCTACAATAGACGGTTTCTTTACTCTTTTTAGTAGTTTTTGCTATTTTGAACTATTTGAAAATATATTTTGTCATTTTAATTATCAATATGGGTTTAATTATCATTTCTTATCCTATTTATTCTAATTTAAGCATGAGTAGCTAAATTTTTCAATAGGGTTGTGACCCAACCCTAGAGTGTAAACTTAATGGGTGTTTGATTTATTGCTTGTTTATGGTTGGGTATTTATTATTTAGCCTCATTCTTTCTTTTAATTGTGAAATTAATGATTGCAAACATAAGTTCATGCCTATTTGACTTGGTCTCTACTTGAGAAAGAGAGACTTAGTCTAGGAAAACTTGGCTAACAAGAAATAGGGTCAATCGAGAGATTGATAAGCCCAATTAAAGGGTTGAACCTAGAGATAGTAAAACCTGACTTGAGCTTTTTATCAACCTTTTTATTCAATACCCATTTGGACTTGAGAAATCCAAATTGGGCAAAATCACTCTCTGACCGAGAGGTATTGAGTGGATACTTTATTGTTGGTATCTATAATACACCCCGGCCAATAAAACAAGCTTTAAGGTTTACAACACATTAGGCAAACAACTAGGTGAAGGTCATAGCCGTAGGACTTTTATATTATTTGAAAAACAACAAAAATAATCTTCTAGTTTTATTTCATAAATTCAATCATAGTTTAGTTTAGATTTTTAAACAAACCAAATATTGTGGAAGTGCAAATTTAGATATATAAACACACACGCCAATATACATACTACTAACTCCCATACATATAGCTCCATGCGGAATTCGACCCCAACTCTTGTTGGGTATTACTATTGCTTCAACCATTTTCATAACCTTGAATAGAGGAGTGAAATTGGACGAGACCATTAGTTTAGTCAATTTTATTCATTTTAAATTCATTATATTGAAATTCTAACGTTTGTAGTCTTGGGTGTTACAGGTGCATGCCTAGAAACTCCTCAAGAACTTGTGAATTTTTTGAAGCATTATCGGATCCTGAGAAAGCTTTCAAGGAACCAAATCGTGCAATCAAGAAGTACAAACGATAACAAAACCTGATAGAAAAGATCGAACTAGACATGGGGACGTCATTGACAACCAAAACAACGTGAATGACCCTAACAATTAGGGTGTGGCACCTCTAGTGCCAGAAGCGGCCTTGTATGGTTGTCCACAACCCACTGTTGAAAATCTAGCAACCGCAATTGCAGTCCCTGATATACAAGAGGATTCATTTCAAATCACAAACAACATGCTACATCTGCTGCAGAATAAGGGACTATTCTCCGGGTCTTACATTTAATATCCACAAAAGCATCTGAAAAACCTTTTGTCAATTTGTGTCACTCAAAGGAAACCGAATGTGACACGGAAGAAGTTAGACTGTTATTGTTTCCATTCTCAGTGACTAGAGAAGCTCAGACTTAGCTTAATTTTCTCCCCATAAACTCCATCACCACTTGGGAGGAATTAGTTGGGCAGTTTTTTAACAAGTTCTACCCACCCAATAAGATTGCCAAGCAAGTTGATGAGATATTGAGCTTCAGGCAGAAACCAGCTGAAATGCCACAAGAAACGTGAGAGAGGTTCAAGGGGATGCTGGTTAAGTGTCCATATCATGGCATTCCAAATAAGATGTTGGGACAAAGGTTTTACATGGGATTGGAAGATAGCGTGAAGGCCAACGTTGATGCTTTAGCAGGTGGAGCATTTTTTAGCAAATCATTTACGGAGTATAAGGTCCTGCTAGATAAAATGGCTCAAAACTCAGGATAGATGACAAGAGATACAACAATCACCCATGTAGTTCATTCAGTAGCTTTGGACCCAAACAACTCCATAGCCGAGAATATGGCGACTCTGATGATGCAAATGAGATGAATCAGGTCACAGGTAGGTACACATAGTTGACACGATTAATGGGGGCTTATGTATACCATGTATTAACCAACCATATGTGTGCTCGTGGAATGGTGAAAGTGACAACCAGAACTATCAGGAAAATATGAACTATGTGGGCAACTATGGAGGACAGAGGCAAGGTGGTCAAAATTGGGGGCAGCATAACCAATAGTATAGACCAGCGCAACAGCAGTACAATAATAGCAACAATCCTGGAGCTATGCGACCACGGGGTCATGTTGTGCCTTACCAAAGGCAACAAGGATACAATTAGCAAAATCAACATCAGCTTATGAACAACCTCAACAACAATAGATAGCGAGACAAGATGATGGGTTTTCTGAAATTAAAGGAATGTTGCAACAATTGATTGGGTCCAATGGAAAAATTTAAGAGAAGGTTGACGCACATAACTCAGCAATAAAAGGCATTAGATTCAATTAGGGCATATATCGATGGCTCTGAATAATCGTCCCCAACGGACATTATCTTCGGACACACGTGTTAATCCGAAAGAGCAGGGCCCAAAGCAGCTTATGGCGGTGAGTCTAAAAATGGTACAGATCTTGATCTAGAGCAACAAATTGCTCGCGAAATCCGACCAACTGAGATACTTGTGCTAGTACTAATTGAGGTGGATAATTCAATAGGGTTAACAAAGGTAACGGTACAACATGCATAAGAGGAAGCAAGCAAATAAAAAGATGTTGTAAAAGAGACTGATAAAGTTCAAGAGAAGACATTAGAAAAAGTGCATGAGCAGGATATAACTCAAGTCACGGGAAGGAAGCGACCTCTAGCACCCTTCCCGCATAGGTTGGCTAAATATCAGAAGGATGAGCAGTAGAAAAAATTCTTGGAAATGTTGAAGCAAATTCAGGTAAATATTCCTCTAATTGATGATTTAAGGGAGATGCCCGGTTATGTAAAAAAAGATGAAGGAGTTGATGTCACGCAAGTTCGACTTTCAAGACTTGGCAATTGTGACATTGACTCAGACATGTAGTGTTGTTGTGACAGGACCTATCGCTGAGAATTTATCCGACCCTAGAAACTTCACAATTCCATGCACCATAGGTAGCTATGCATTCGTCAAAGCATTGTGTGATTTGGGGGCGAGCATAAATATGATGTCATTGGCTATCTTAAAAAATTTATGCATTGGAAGAGCAAGGCCCACATCCATATTACTACAGCTAGCTGACCGAATGGCGAAAAGAACATCAGGTATACTTGACGATGTACTTATGAAAGTTGGGAAGTTTGTGTTTCCGGTAGATTTTGTCATTCTGGACTGCCAAGTTGATGAGGAGATTCCCACAATTTTGGGAAGGCCGTTCTTGTCCACATGAAGATTTCTAATTGATTGTGAAATTGGGGAACTAAAAATGAGTCTAAATAACAAAGAAATATCATTTAATGTGCACAAATCCATGCTCGACCTAGTGAGTTTGCAAATTTCTCTTTGATAGAAGTTGTGGATGTGATTATGGAGGAAGATGATGAGGCACTTTATGCAAAAGACCCTCTTGCGGCCTACCTCATGAACTTAGAAGAGGTAGATGGTGAGGACTTGGCGGAGTGGGTGTTGGCTCTTGAAGGCCAATGGTACTAGAAAAGAGAGCTCTAATCCGAGTCTTTACACTTAGAAGAAAGAAAGACCCATCCAACTAAGCCATCGATCGAAGAGCCATCACAGTTGGAATTGAAACTGCTACCATCTAACCTCAAG
The DNA here is from genome assembly GCA_005239505.1 of Nicotiana paniculata. NCBI lineage: Eukaryota > Viridiplantae > Streptophyta > Magnoliopsida > Solanales > Solanaceae > Nicotiana > Nicotiana paniculata. Next base: position 208,387 of record ML322443.1, on the reverse strand, counting down.
TATGCTTTTTTGGGGCCTAACTCGACTTTACCTGTTATTATCTCATCTGGTTTGTTAGATGTGCAGGCAGAACATATTTTGGTTAATAGAGTGCAAGACTGCAATTGGTTGGACCATTACTCATATTAAGGGTATTAGCCCGACCTTCTGTATGCATTAGATTCTACTAGAAGATGGGAACAAACCTTCTAGAAACATCAAAGAAGGCTGAACCCAACATGAAAGAATCCCTGAAGAAGGAAGTGATCAAGTGGTTAGATGAGGGAATCATTTTTCCCATCCCCGATAATAGTTGGGTTAGCCTAGTTCAGTGTCTTGCCAAAGAAAGGTGGAATGACCGTGGTGAAAAATGAGAACAATAAGTTGATCTCAACAAGAACAGTCAGGGGATGGTGAATTCGTATGAACTACAAAAGATTGAACAAGGCCACCCAAAAAGACCATTTTGCCCTGTCATTCATTGATCATACGTTAGATAGATTGGCAATGAGGTCCCATTTTTACTTCTTGGATGGATACTCGGGGTATAATCAGATCTCTATTGCCCTGGAGTATAGAGAGAAAATGTTATTCACCTGTCCATATGGTGCTAAACTGGGAAAAGCACCATTTCATGGTACATGAAGGTATAGTATTGGAGAACCTAGTGTCAAGTAAGGGCATTGAGGTGGATCGTGCAAAGGTTGATGTAATAGAAAAGTTTCCACCACCCACTTCTGTCAAGGCAATAAGAAGTTTCCTTGTCCACGGCGGTTTCTACAGGCGGTTTATAAAAGACTTTCCAAGATTGCTAACCCTTTTTGTAAATTGCTTGAAAGCGATCACACCTTTGTGTTTTCTAATGACTGCAAGGTAGCTTTTGAGGAAGTGAAGAAGAGGTTGATGTCTGCACCTATCATAGTTGCACCTGAGTGAGAGCAACCATTTGAGCTGATGTGCGATGCAAGAGATTATGTTTGTGGGAGAAGTACGGGGGCAGCGAAAGGAGAAGGTCATGCACCCAATATACTATGCAAGTAGAACCCTGAGTGATGCCCAACTAACTACACAGTGACCGAGAAGGAGATGCTAGCAGTGGTGTTCGCATTTGACAAATTTAGGTCATACCTAATACGCTCGAAGGTAATTGTTTATACTGGCCATGTTGCCCTCAGGTACCTAACTAAGAAGAAGGATTCAAAGTCACGACTTATTCAATGGGTGCTGCTACTACAAGAATTCGATCTGGAAATCCGTCACCGAAAGGGAACGGAATCCAAGTGGCGGATCATTTATCCAGGTTGGAAGTGTCACAACCCAAACTTGGGGAGCGTGACCGGTGCTCAACCGAGATGACCCGGTCAAGCAAGGCTGTACAATACCTTCTACCCCAACTTACTCAAGAATAACAGTATAATCCAATTCATTAATTAAGCGGTGAGGAGGATCAGGTAAACAACAACTCAAATTCGTTATCAGTGGTTACATCATTTATAAGTTTCAAAATATATATTCTTTCATAGTTTGATGTGGAACGTGTGATAACAACATTACCAATTTGACCTTCCCCATACCAATATACCACCCACGCAATGTCTACGAAGCCTTTATTAGATACAAAAGAGTACAATAATAGAGTCGGCAACAAGGCCCCAGCTATACCTCAAACACCATTAGCATAGAACAAAAGATACATGACCCCGAAAGGAAGTGGGGCTCACCAAGTCTGCTAGGAAGAGAGTGTACTTCTATCAATGATCAATGCTTCCTGGTGTGGAACCACCTGCATCCATTAAAGATGCAATGCCCCCGGCAAAAGGGACGTTAGTACATGTGGAATATTACTAATATGTATAACTAAACACCCTCTCAATAGAATGAGTAATAATACAAGGAGGAACAAATGTGAAATCAATAGAATACTCAAACAATATCAAGACATAAAATTAAGAACCGCATAGGTTTTCAAGTAAATTTCCATGTTTTTAGGTTGGGAGATCTTTAGTATCAATATACAATCATTCGCAATACCCCACCGTACTTTTACACGGAGTCCGTCTCATTTAAGACATCAACCATAATCACAATCTCAATTATAATTTCCTGCACAATCACCACCATGTGTGCGGCATGGCATCCGATCATGATCCGATCGGCTTGGCCGTCTCACCCGAGACATCATCCTTTTCTATCAACCATCTCATCTCATACTCCTTTCATATCTTTTCAATTTATTGGCACTAATGGCCACAATTATAATATCATTCTTGGCACTTGGACGTATCTCATATTTAATGCTCACCCTTTTCACTTTCAAAATTCATCATCATTATCAACAACAAGGCTTTTCAATTCAAGACTTTAAGTACACAGGTTGAGCAATTAAAAGTCTTAGACATATAGAGGTTTTTCAAATAATTTGGCATAATAACCTCCATTCAAACTTGACTTGAAGTCGTAACATTCTTAACACACAGCCCATACTTTGAACACATTCTCAAATGATAGCATAGCAAGATAAAAGCATTTGGAACACACATTGAACATATAACTTTCAACACAAGCTTATTCGGAATAGCCAATTTCATAATGACCAACTCGAGTCTTACATAACTTACATGAACACCGTGGGATTAATTCTAAGAAAGGAGTTTAGCCAACATACCTCAATCGAGCTTCCTTAAACTATAAAATGTTCCGGAATTCTTAGCAACTTCAATCTATTTTAGAAATATAACAAATCGAACCAAAATTAGGAAGATGCTCATGGTTCTAGCCCATTTGACCATTTTATCAAACATTAGGTGTGCGTTAAGGTTTCAAGGTCCTTTTATGGAGGATTCCATCATCCCACAAACTTTCTTTACCATTTTTAGCTCACAATCCTCCTACACCCTTTGATAACACATGCATGCAAAATAAACAACTCCCATACCCAAGAATTATCTTGCTAATTACCCAATCTTAGTTAAATTTCGAAATTAAGGTCTAGGGTGTAGAATCTTACCTCTAGAATGAAGACCTACTGAGTTATTCCCTTTTAATCTTGAAGTATTTGAGCAAGAATCGATGGACAATTTGTTAAAGATCACTCTCCCACTCTAGGTCACTCTCTCACTCTCAAAATATCAGGTTTTAGCTCAAAAATGGTACATTGCGTCTATTTAACCGAAGTAGGTTCGGGTTATAAAACCCCAAAAATGAAGCTCCAAAACGGGATCTGCGGTCCCCAAAATGGGCTGCAAAGTGGCCCTCCAGAATTAGGCTAGCTTGCCCCACTCTACGGTCCGCCAGACCTGTTCTGCGGTTGCGTAATGCACCGCAGAGCCTCCCTCCGTAAAATTTCAAAGTTGGATATGCGATCAGAGTGCAGCCCGCAAAATCGTTTTGCGGTCGCATAATGGGCCGTGAAATGACATTCAAAAATGACCTAAATGACTGTCTCGCCCTACGGCCATTCTGCGGCCCGCAAAGTGATTATGCGGTCGTACAATGGCCGCAGAAATGCCCTATTCTGCCAAACATTTTCTTTCAACTCCCCAGCGCATTGTTCAACCTTAAAAGTCTAAACCCTATATTAACACCTACGCCTACCTCGGCACCACGACACCCCGATTTTTAGGGAAAATTTTACGGGGCCTTACAGGAAGGAGCGGGGAAGAATGTTGAGGTAGAAGAGATCATGGAAACTTTCCCAAATGAACAACTGTTGGCCACAAGACTTGAGGTAGCGCCATGGTATGCAGATTTTGCAAACTATATGGCGAGCGGTATTATCCCCCATGACCTATCCTCTATACAAAAGAAAAAGTTCTTCCGTGATTGTCTCATGTACTTTTGGGATGAGCCTTATCTGTTCAAGATTTGTGTTGATGACATGATCCAGAGATGTATTTTCGAGATAGATCAATCTTCTATTTTGCAGGCTTGTCATGCATCCCCATATGGTGGCCACTTCGGGGAGTAAGGATAGATACGAAAGTGTTGGAGGCTTCTACTGGCCGACATTTTTCAAAGATGCACACTTCTGGGTGAAGGGTTGTGATGAATGCCAACGAAACGGGAATATATACCGCCGACATAAGATGCCCATGGACCCAATTTAGGAGGTAGAAGTGTTTGATGTATGGGGAATCAATTTCATTGGGCATTTTGTCAGCTCATATGGCAACAAATACATACTCGTAGTTGTGGACTATGTGTCAGAATGGGTGGAAGTTGTGGCACTCCCTACAAATGATGCAAAGGGGGGTCATTGGTTTTTTGAGAAAGAATATATTCACCCGGTTTGGCACTCCAGGGGAAATAATCAGTGATGGAGTCACTCACTTCTGCAACCGAGCCTTCGCAAAGTTGTTAGAAAAATATGGTGTGCGCCACAAGGTTGCCACCCCATATCACCCAAAAACGAGTGGGCAAGTGAAAATTTCGAATAGAGAGATAAGGAGTGTTTTGACAAAGACCGTGAATGCTACAAGAACGAATTGGGAGAGAAAGTTATATGATGCACTCTGGGCTAGGGTTGTGCATAATTTGGTAAATACCAAATTACCGTACCGAAATCAAAAAATTTGGTATTTGGTATTCGGTATGGTATTTGATTTAAGTTTTTAAAAAAAATTGGTATTTGGTATGGTATTTGGTATTTTAAAATAAAATACCGAAATACCGATACCATACCGAAATATATATTATATTACACAATACACATATTATTAGTTATAACATAAATATAAGAAATCTAAAATTTTACTTCCCTTTATTCTCTAAGTTCATCAACTAACTCTAAGCAAGTAACGATACATTTCTAATGATCAAGTTTATTCTTTTATGTACAATTTTCTTTCTTTGTGTTGGTATTTGCTGGTTTTGGACAAAACTTTTGTCAACAAACGTTTATAGTTTTGTACTTTCGAGTACTTTAATTAAGAATATTACTATCTATGACTCTATACAATAGTTAGTATTCAAACAGAATAAACTGAAGTTACCAAACCGAATAAACCGAAATTGAAGGGAGAAAAACCGAACAATATCGAATTTAATTAGGTACGGTATTGGTATAGCATTTTAAGAAATCGAATACCAAAATACCGAACCGAAATTTCTAAATGTCGTACCGTACCGACCGACGAACACACCTACTCTGGGCCAATCGTACCACTTTCAAAACTCTGATTGGCATGTCGTTTCACTTACCCGTGGTGCTGGATCATAGAGCTTTGTGGGTATTGAGTCACAAGGTTGCATGAGCTTAATGAGTTCTGCTACCATGATTTTGAGAGCACAAGACTATACAAGAAGAGAATGAAGATGATGCATGACAAAAATATTCTTGAGCGGAGTTTTAAACCTAATGATATGGTAGTGCTATAAATTCGAGATTTAAGTTGTTTCCGGGCAAGTTGAAATCAAGATGGTCAGGACCATTTCGTGTGGTAGAGATGCATTCAACTAGAGTCGTCAAGATTACATCAAAAGATGGCTCCCGCAAGTTCAATGTTAATGAGAAAAGACTAAAACATTATCAAGGCATGGCTGAGGAATATAAAGTGATCTCGGCCTTGTACTTGAAAGATCCTTGATAAGAGATAGCCCAAGTCATGCCGCAACGTTAAATCAGGAGTTTCTTGGGAGGCAACCCATGGTTTTGTTGTAATTCGTCGTGTCGCGACGTTAAATCAAGCGCTTGTTGGGAGGCAACCCAATTTTTGTGTTTTTCTTTATTTTTTCGTGTTTGATTTTGAGTTGTGGAAGTATTGACATGTTTATGAATGTTGAAGGAACTCGGGGTGAAGAAATCATGACAAAAGGCCGAAAGTGGCCAAACTTTGAAAAGCTGAAAAATGACCACCACTAGGCTCGTCTAAATCCGCGCCTCGCGCGAAGGCAGACGCAGCCCAAGCCAGCCAATTGACCAAAAAAAATAGTAAAGTGGGGGCATGGCGCGCCCCACTTCGCGTTTTTTTTTCCTTCAATAATTTTTTCCGTTATACTCCTAAATAGGTTTGTTTTAATTATTTTTTCCTCATTCAGGACCCCTAACGCCCTGCTTCCTAATTCATTCAAAAACAAAAAAATAATTCCTTCCCCTGTTCGTTCCTCTATTCCCAATTCCCACTCTTCATTCTTGCCTCCCCCCAACACCTCATCTAAGTAGTTTGTTTATTATTCTTTTTATTTATCTATTTCATTTTCCTTATTCCCACCCCTACGTAATAGACCCCTCCCGTTTCCCTTAGTCTTATTTTTGCTTTTCTCTTTCTTTATTGTTGTGGTTTATTTTGGTAGAGTAATTAAATTCCGAATTTTGGAGCATAGTTGGCTCAAGATTTTGTTGGTTGTTGTGCATAGTGAGGTGGAAAACTACAATTCCCACCACCTCACTCAAATTGGGAGAGAAAAACACATGTCACTTGCATTGAAACATGATGAGTATTTTGATAGGTTTTGCGAAGTCTGAGTAGCAAGACTCATTGTTTTGGTAATATGAACATCTCTTGAGTGTGGGGTAGTCGTTTGGGGGTCTCGTGTAACGACCCGGCTTCATTTAAGTGTGTTGGGTCGGTTGGCTCGGGTTCAACGTGGTCATGGTGAGCATTGAGGCAATTAGTCTCTCAAGGTAGCCTAATAGTTGAGAAAGTCAACTGAGATTTGACTTATTGATGAACGACCTCGGAATGCGGATTTTATGGCTCGGATAGATTCGTTAGGTGATTTGGGAATTAGGAGTGTGTTCAGAATATTTTTGTGATGTCCGGTGTAGAATTAGGCTTGAATTGGCAAAAGTTAGTTTTCGACGATTTTCGGTCGGCAGTGGAAAATAGGCTATCGGGGTCGGAATGGAATTCCTGAAGTTGGAACAGTTTCGTAATGTCATTTTGGATATGTCTGTAAAATTTCAGGTTAATCAGAGGTGTTTTGGTTGGTTTCAACGTAGTTGGCGAAATTTGGAAGTTTCAAAATTCTTAGGCTTGAATTTGATGTAAATTTGGTGTTTTCGTGTTGTTTTTGGTGTTTCGAAGGCTCGAATAAGTTTGAATGATGTTGTGGGATATGTTGGTATGTTTGGTTAAGGTCCCGAGGGCCTCGGGTGTGTTTCGGATGGTTAACGTACCAACTTTTGGCTTGAAATCTGTGCAGATTGTTGCTGGTGTAAGATTCTGGTTTCCTTCTACGTGATCGAGTGAGGATGTTTGCGATCGCGTAGGGTTAATTGGTGAAGCAGGATTTTTGTTAATCGCGATCACGTGGAATGGTTTGCGATCGCATGGGTTTAAGTCTTGATGAATCGCGATTGCGTGAGGTTGTCTGCGATCGCGTAAGCTAAATTGATGGGGCAGCAAGTTTGTTCTTCGCGATCGCGTGCCAAAGTTTGCGATCGCAGTGAAGGAATTATCTTAGTTGGGCAGAATGTTTAAAAGGCCGGAAGTGCGAATTTGGTTGTCATTTTCTCCCTTGTTGCATGCGGACTTGAGAGCTTTTGAAAGAGAATTGAAGGGGAATCAAGGGAAATCATCTGGAAGTAAGAATTTCAACTTCATAACACGTTTCTATGTCAATTCTTAAGCGATTAAACCACAAAAATTCTAGAAATTTGGCCAAGTTGGGGAACAAGGGTCCATGAAACATTTATTTTTCTTTTGAGGATTTGAGTGGGCAATTGTGGTCCGATTTTAGTGTTCTTGGTATGTATAGAATCGTGGGAGGACGAGGGTTCCAATGATGTAAAAAATTTCGAATTTCGAGATGTGGGCCCAAGGCTCGGGTTTGGCCGAATTTCGAGAGTTTTGTTTAATATGATGATTTTCGATTGAGTTGTGTTCCTTGAGTATATTTTAATGATGTTGAACTGATTTTGGCTAGATTCGGTGCAATCGGGAGCCAATTTGAGGGGCAAGTGCATTGCGGACTAGTGTCGTGGCCCGGTAGAGGTAAGTAATGGCTATAAATTTTGTCCTGAGGGTATGAAACCCCAGACTTCGTATTTCTTACTGTTTCTAGAATGGCGCACATGTCGGATGACGAGTATGTGGCGCGTACTGATTTTTGGATTGGATTGGGTCCTCTCCGCGGCGACTAATGAGTTGCATATTTACTCAAAATCTTATGTTAAATTATGTTCTAAAGATTTGTGTAATATTTGGGCTGTGAGTCATGTTTGGGGCCTAGTGCCGATCTGCTTTAACCCCTTGGAGGCTATTTTACCGATATTCTCACTACTTTGAAATTATGATTTTTCACTCAGTCTTTCTTGTGAAATTGTTGACACTCCTATTTGATGATATTATGATTTCTTGAAATGAAATACTAATTGGGTCGAGAACCCCATTTTATTTATGGCCCGGGTGGCATGTTGAGAGTGTCTGACTGAGTGCGGCCGAGGACCAATGTTGTGAGGATATTTATGATATGAGACAGGCCGAGAGCCTAAGAGTGATTGATGTCATGATTTAGCTATTTATTTAGCGCTTGGGCTGAGGAGCCCCTCCGAAGACAGAGTCTGTACACACCCCCAGTGAGCGCAGGTACCTACTAAGTGCGAGTTCCGAGTGACGAGTGATTGGGAGGCATGAGTGACTGTGAGGTGCTGAGTGACTAATTAGGAGTGACTGCGAGGCATGCCCGAGGGGCTGATTATGATATATGTTTTGTCCGACGGGCTGATTATGATATATGTTTTGCCTGAGGGGCTACTGATGATTTTACTACTTTCACACTGATTATGATATATGTTTTTCCTGAGGGGCTACTGATGATTTACTACTCTCCCTCTGAGCTTATGAAATATGTTTTGCCCGAGGGGCCTCTATATGATTCATTTCATTTTTTTTATACAAAACTTTTCGGTTGAAGTTGTTGAAAAATATACATTCCTTAAAGGATTTTTCTGAAGATGATTTTGAGACATGATGATTTCACATATCTATGTCCCTGCACCATGTGTGCAGATTCAGGTGTCAAGGCAGGGTGAGCTGTCTATCTGTTTCAGAGATCCTCGGAGGTTTGCGAGGTAGCTGCATGCGTCCGCAGTCCTACTCCCTCTCCTGCTTACTATTATAGTATTTATTTTCGTCGAGTTGTATATTTAATGTAGATGCTCATGACCAGTGACTTTGGGTTCTCGGGGGATTGTATTATTATTCAGTATAGTTTTGATTGTTTTTATAATTGTTTAAAGGAAACTTTTATGGGAAATCAATATAGTAAAGAGGTAAATGGGAGTTTATTATGATTTGATTAAAGTTCTGGCTGGCCTAGTTTCATGATAGGCGCCATCACGACTGGCCTGGATTTGGGATCGTGAAATCTCTGCACTTAAATTGCATTCATTTAGAACGAATGTCAACCCGCGGGCAACTTAGGAACGACATGTGCGTCGTTCTACCCACTTGATTTTCAATGATGCTAAGTAACCTTATATCAATGTAATTAAGTTGTAGTAGACACTTGTACCCTGGCTGCACACTTACGCTTTCGAGCTAAATGCGGGGAGCAATGTATAACGCTATGACTCAATGTTACACATTATGCTAAGATGTATTTTGTATCGTTGCAGGTTATATGACCGTCTCTAAAACACCAACTAGAAGCCATAGAGCCGGTGGTAATGGTAAGCCACCCCCAAAGAAACCACCAACTAACAAGAATGTAGCGGATAAGGGTGATATAGAGGCGCGAACAAACGCTAGGCATGATAAGGAAAAGACTAGAACTTCTGAGGTGGACACTGAGGCCACCAATCTGAGCACTGAGCAGCCTGCACAAATAAAGCAAAGGGCGCATCAATCACGGTCGTCTAGGCCAAGAGAGGTTCCGGTACAAATTAGACAGGGGGGCTTCAAAGCCACCACCGGCTATGAAGCGGAAAGTAGCCGAGGTGAAGGGAAAGGGCAAAGCGAAAAAGGTTGTCGAGCCAGAATCTGATGAGGAAGAGGCAGCGATTCCATTGCCCGAGTGGGAAAAGACGTTTTTGAGTGAAAGTGCGTAGAACAAATGGAAACTTATAAAGATTAAGAAAATAAAAAAAATACTTTTTGAAAGACTGTTGAATTTTGGGGCTACGAAGTCAAGTTGCCCCGATATTTTGCGCACAATAGAGCAGAATGGGTGGACACGCTTTACTCAAAGGCCAAAGGGCAAGGAAAATTTGATTCTCGTGTGTGAGTTATATGCAAACTAGGACCATGACAGGGGCAATGACATTTTTGGGTTTGTGGGACTCAAGTTGATATCTCCGCCACGGCAATATATAAGTACTATTGCATACCTTCGCAGTCTGAATCAGAGTACTAGAGGAGAGAGCAAAGGCCGGATTTGGACCACATAATTGCGGTCTTGTGTGGGGGATCTGGACGAGCCGAGTGGACAGAGACTGATGGATTGACAAAGATGTATATGAATAAGGAGGCTCGAATATGGTTGAATTGGGTCTGCAACAGATTCATGCCAGCAATGCACAAGTCTGTTGTGATTTGGGAGCGAGTGTTCTTGGTATATGCCCAGATGAAAGGTATTGCAGTGAACATTGGAGCTATCTTGCAATTTCAAATGGCGAAGACTAGAAAGAACATGCAGTGAACGCTTTACTTTGTGCATACTTTGACTGCGTTACTTGCTAAATACAAGTTGACTAAGAAGGATGATGAGATATGCGGAGGCAAAGAGTCGGCGTTCCATGATATTTGCTCTGTTCAAGACCCAGCACATACGAATATAAAGAAGAAGGGCCATGGTGTGCGCATCACTGATATGAAGGATGCACTTCAGCAGTTATGAGTAGATTTACAGGCACGAGACCGTGCTTTGTTAGCCGCATAAGAGATTAGAGATCAGTGGATGTGAGAGCAGTTCGTTGTGTTGTTCGTGGACAGAGACAGGTACGGCACATTGGAGTCCAGACAGACTTTGAGAAGCCGGGGGATGCAGAGTTGTCTGCTTTGAGTGCTACTGATGGCAATGCAACTGAGGAGCCGACGGAGGTTCGAGAGGTGGTTGTTGTGGATGCTGCTCCGACTAGGGAGGATGACATGATAGAAGTCGTCGAGACATCTGGTGTCACACTGGAGGATCTATCAACNCCCCCCCCCCCCCCCCGACCCAAGATATGATGAGGGAGTTTCTAACACCCACTTTACTATTGATTATTTGTTCTCTATTTCTGTGATATTGTGCAACTAGGGACAGTGCACTCTCTTAAGTGTGGGGTCGGGGTGTTAGAATTTAATTTTTGTGGTATGTGTTTAATTGCAAGTGATACATTTTGTCATGATCACACTCAAGGCCATTGTGATTGTATAATTGTAGTTAGCTTTTTATTAGCGTAATCTCGGATTTTCTTTAAACCACGGTTCTTTCCTGAGAATGCCATTTTTTTTAACCGATTAGTCTTAGTTTTATTTTTCTTTCTCAAACTTTGTAGAAGAAATTGTGGACTTTGCCCGACGATAGATTGCCTAGACAGTTTTTTGAGGGTTTAAAGTCTAAAAAAATTTATTACAAGAAGATTTTTTTTTCTTTCGTTTGTTTGTTTTGAATTGATATTTGAATAATAAGAAATTGAGTATTGTGCTTCATTACATATTTGATAACGGGGCTTAGACCTGGAGCATTTGTGCTTAGTACTTTTCTCGTAATTCTTGTGTGTATGTGCCTTGAGAATATATACACTTTGGATATATAAAAGTTCACGGGATACATTAACGATACATAAGGGATACACTGCAAAAATTACATTACAGCTTATATAAAAAAAATTATGAAATGTATAATAGTGTATATTTAAATTTTACACACTATATAACAGTCTACGTATAATAGTTATACACATAGTTAGACATAATACAATGTATATACATACAACAATTTATATATATAACTTTTATACAATATATATATATAAAACTTTTATATGAAATTATACTTGTATCTTTCAACCACGATTAAAAGAGTAGATAATGATAGACACAGGATTTGGGTTACAAGACTAATGAATGTCCTCGACTTGTTGGGTTAGCTCTTTTTATCCTGCAAATAGACAAATTTTTCACCTATGATTGATATTGATTTTGGAACATTGGGCGCACAATATTCTACTTTTGCGGCCATTATGCTTTTCTGAGAAATGTAGCCACTCATCTACAAATAATGTCTACATGGTATTTTTTTTATTTATTACTATTTATGTCTCCCTTTTTTATTATTCTGTCTTCTTATTCGTCCTCTCGTACGATACTATCCTAAAACAAAAGAAAACTGAGAAAGAGGGTTTTTACACAGAGGGATTGATAGAAATTAGAAAATTATGGTTACCTCAATTAGTATAACCCCTTATACTTTCTTCATTTGCAACATAGCAAAAAAAAATAATATTATTTACACCTAAGATATCTTATTTAGTGAGAGTGTGAATTGATTTGATTTTTTCTTGCATGAGAGGATGAGGGGCTACATACTTAATAAATCACTTCAAATACATCAAAAAAAAATAGTAAATAGTTTGTTACTACTCCACAATTGAATAACTCTTACCCCTATTTATTCATTGACCATTAAACTATTGATATGTGATTTAACAAGTGAAAAAGAATAAATTGCTTTAAATTGGGCTAAGTTCAATTTAATGGGCTATTGGCAGCCCTAGAGGAGAAAAATCTATGCATTGAAAATAGATGCCGTAACTTGTCAATAAATAGGGCCTAAAGGCCACATCGGGTCAATAGGAAAAACATAGACTAAATAAAAAATTGTGGGGCCATAGAGCGCAGTTTTCTCTAAAGGGTTTGAAGGAGAAAATAGTAAAAATAGCATGGGTTAGCCAGTTTTCGGTCTGGTCATTCAAAAATAGTCAACGTTTGCCAAGTCATTGAAAAATAGTCACTGTTTTGCTGTAATAGAGACCGGTCCAGCATAATATACTAGAGTTCGGTTCACCTGTGTGTGAACTTCCAACATATTATGATGGAACTCCAACACACGAAAAGTTCCAGCATAATATACTAGAGATTCGAGCACCTGTGTATGAATTTCCAGCATATTATACTGGACCGGTATACTTTGTTAGAACTACTGGAAAATTTTCCGAATTTTGAACAGTGTTTTCGTTCAGATTTATTTTACATGAAAAATGGCTAAATTTCGATTACTTTTGAAACTGTGGCTATTTTTGAATAACCACTTATAAATCTGGTTATTTTTGAATTTTTCCCGAAAAAATAGCTTCTATGACTTCTCCTGCTTCTAAAAGTTTACACCATTTGGTCATATTTCGTCTTTTCCATTCGAAATCACTCATATAAATGCTCTCTGCATTACATGCTTTTGGTGAAAAATTGTACTAGTCCTTCTTGAAGATAAAAGTAAAATTGTACTGGTACTATTTGGCTATCATTGTAAATTCTTTAGATATTTAATACTGTTTGCATATGTTAATTCTTGCATCAATTAATTTAGAACACAGCTTTTCTGTGTTTCAATATATCATATTAGTAGCAATTTTGCATCTAAACAATTTTGCCATCATGTTTCTGCCTTTATGTTAAGCTCCAGTGCAACAATTAGTCATTTTAGTTTTCATTTTGACAAAATAGAACACTCAATTTATAAAGAAAGACTTTTCCTATTAAATATACAGAAGATATGGGATATGAGAGATTGTCCAGTTAAAACAAGTGACTACTCAACAAAGATGTGAATGCCAAGGTCCAAAGCCTTAGCCCTTAGGAAAGACACTTGTTGCCTCACCTTCTTGTAGATGTTCAATGAGACCCATGGGAGTGTCCCTAGTTGACCATCTTTGTCTCAAAAAAGGTAATGTGGGAACAATGAGAGTTAGCCTACCTTGTCATACAAAATCGAAACACGGAATTCATGTTTCTAAGTGTGTAGTGATTTTCGTATACAGTCAAACCTCCCTATAACAGCCTCATTTGTTCCAGATTTTGGTTGTTATAGCTAAGTACGGTTATAGAGAACATATGTTAAAACATAACATGAAATTTGATTTCATAAAAACTTGGCTTTTATAGTGAATGGTTGTTATACAGTGATGTTGTTATAGCTGTATATGCTATTTGTTAAACTATATGTGCACTCCAGAAAGAGATCGCACATTTTCATGCTCCATCACTTTCTCATCCCCTCACCCATTACTTAAGAACCTCTCCCAACTGCATTGAGCTAGGGGGACGGAGAGTAGGGGTACCCAAGAAAGAAACAAAGAACGACACGAGTCCAAGATGATGACCTGATATTCTAAATCATAATGTAAAGGAGATAGATCTAAGGTAAAAACGTATACTAATAACCAAGGATAACAAATATTTTTGTACAAACAAAAATTCAATAAATGACTGACCTGATATTCGAAAGATGAAAATTCAATAAATGACTTGACCTGATATTCGAAAGAAGAAAACACTTCCGCACTTCCAGAAAGATCTTCAAATACTTCCCTTCAAACCAAAACACATCAACTTGGAGAAATTAAGAGCAGAAGCAACATTGGATAAATAAATGAATAAATCAGTAATCAAATGATACCTTTTTTATAAGGAAAGAAAAAATAATCAAATTATACCTTGTATATCCACCAATATGAACTTTTCCATTGCAAAACTCAAAGATGAGTACAATTTGCTTCTCAGATGACCATAAATGGAAAAGCCGATTATATATGTAAGGTACTGCCTTAAAAAATCCCTAGCAAGCTACTTTAAGAGGTCAAACAACCTGCTATAGTGTTGTTATAGCAAGCTACTTTAAGAGATGACACATGAAGTGAAACTTTACAGCAATATGATAATACAATCAACTGCTTGATCAGGCAACCAGGCATCTAAAACAGTCCCATTAAATTGACAACATTCTGAGTTTTCAAATGTCTTGCCTCGGCCTGCTACCTTTTTGGAGTCGATAAACTGTAAACTTTTATAAAATGCCAAAGGTTCTTCCATCACACTCCACGATGTTATATTTAAATCAAAACCTAAATAAGGAATTCAAGACAATAGTTCAGGTCATGTAAAAGAAAATCACACACATTCTTCAAACAAACCCGTATTTGATGGGGTGTAGAAATTATTAATAGATAGGATTAAATGAGGGCTTCCTGGAGCTAGCTTATCACTAATGAATGGTATGCCAGAGATATACTGTCTTTAAGAAAGAAAAGCAAACTAAAATTCCAATGGATTTACAGGACTGAGATCCCTTTTCGGAACATAGAACTAGAAGCCCATCAACTAGAATGTCAGAGGACGGCTAGCTTTAACTCCAGGAACCAGTATCAGCCGACATACAGACGCTAGCTTTGAAATCCATACAACAGGATTAGTCAACACACAAATGCTATATTTGAAATCCATGCAAGAACATTAGCCAATATTGAGAGAAGCATTAAATAAGCAGTTTGTACCATTAATATTACAGGAAACACATGATTCTGAAGTGGTGTTCCTTCTGCCCTAAAAAAAAAAGGAAAATTCGATGCACACACTAGTTCCTCAATGATAGAGCTATGTTTGATAGAATGTTAGAAACATCAGCAGATAAAACTAATGAGGGCTTCCTAGAACCAGCTCTGAAGAGGACCCTGCAACAAGCATATCATTTTTAGACGGTAAGCAAGACATATACAGTCATTAAGAGAAAGGACAAACTAAAACCCAAGAGAGTTACAGGATTGATATCTTTTCAAAATATACAATCAGAAGCCATCAACCAAGTTTACAAGGATAACTGCTAGCTCTAGAATACATGCAATAGCAGTAGCCAACATTGGGCAAAACAGTAATTTGCAGTTTGTACAGTTAATATCATAAAAAGACCTGATTCTGAGGTGGTTTTCCTTCTTCCCTAAGAAATGTAAACTTTGATGCACGCTCCCTGATACAGCTAAAGCTTTCGCAACTGCAATAGCCTAAACATTGTCAGCAAGCATTTCCTTTCGCTTCAACTCCATCGCCATACATTCATTCTCAAGTTTAATCCTTTCATTTTCCATTCTCATCATTTCCAATTCAATGTCCTTTTTCCTGCTAAATCTTTTCCAATTGAAACGCTCTTTCTCCAATTCCAACATTTGTGCCTGAATTTGTAGCTTCTGTTCTTCTAGCTGAAACGAACGATGATCCATCCACTGTTTCTGCAGAATATCAGCTTTGTTGCCTTCGGAAAACATTTGATTCGCATCAGTGTTTGCTTTCTGAGGTTGAGAACTGAAAGTCCTATTACCATCAAGAATAGTCAAGGAATTACCAAAAGCAACAACTTCATGACCCTGGCATTGTTTTATCCTCTTTGAAAAACCTCCTGACATCCCATGTAACCTGTGCTCCCTAGGCAAGCTATGAGTCTCTTCATACTCATCTTGATCCTCCACCAAGTCAGTTTCGTGATCATCTTCATCATTGTCATCTTGCAGGTCCTTCCTAACATCATTATCATCATGCTCATCTCTACTTGTAAGAGCCAAACGTAATGAACGCTGCAGTTCAAGGTCTGGGGGTAGATGTAAGCGGTTCCCATTATGGTAGGAACACATCTCTTCATAATGCAGATGCTTTGAACTTAAGATTTTCCTAACTTCCTCCTTTCCTTTCTCTGATACGTGATCCAGCACATCCAAAAAAGCAGGATTCTCAACTACCTCACAGGAAGTTCCTCTGCCAAGGATCTCATTGAGTCTTTTGTACCTCTTGTTTAGGTCATTGAATTTATCCTCGCACTGTTGAGGTGAAACAAAATGACCCCTTTCAGCCATGGCTTTTGACACTGACTTCCATTTCCCTTTCTTATGCAAATTAGAGCATTTTCTTCTTCCACCATACTCTGCAGCAGTCTCTTCGCCTATGTAAGAAACAGCAGTTATCAACAGCCTCACCATCTGATCGGTCCATTTCACACGCTGCCATGGGGTTGCCTTTTTTCCCCTATTCAGGTCATTGAGACCATCAGCAGCATCTTCAGTAAAACTTGGTTCATCTTCATCACTTGCAGACTTACCCCTCTCGCCTTTACTATTATCAGCCAAAGAAATATTCTGGTTACAGTCCTGCTGCATACTACCTATAGTGAGGGGGAAATTTGCATTAATTGCCCCCTGTTTCGAATGAGACTGATAATGTTGAAGCTGTTGATGATTAGCCCTCATGGAGCCTTGCAAATCAAAACAACTATTCCCTGGCATCATATTTCCTGATCATAAATTTAATTGCTTTCAATTACTTAAAAGTAACAATTAAATACAAAATTTAAACCCGGAATTAACATACAAAACCCTTTCCCAAAAACCCTTCAAGACAAACAAAAGAACGATATCACCTATGCAAAGTAACACCTTCACAAACAGGCAAAAAGGAAAGAGATCCAAAACTGAAGAATGAAGATCTGTTCTCACTTTCAGATAAAATCTAATTTTTAAAAGTGAACAACTTACACAATGCTGACGATCTGTTGAGCCCTATTACAACTTCCAGCACTTCAAACCAAATTCAAAGGATATGGAAAAGCCTTTCTCAATACTGTCAGAAAAAACAAGAAAGGTACACACTTGTAGGGAGTTTTTTTACATATTAAAGACATAACAGCCAATTCCGGGTGTTCTACATTCAACGTATCGAGGATCTACGGGGCCCCTTTCGCCATCTTTTCCGTGACACACACACGTAGCTGAATAAGCACCTCCGCGAGATAGGTATAGGTTTTCTTTTTTCTTTTCTTTTTTCTTTTTTTAATATAAGTTAAAGAGCTTAATGCCGGCGAACTAAAGAATAACATCCTCATGCCTAGGAGTGGGCATTGGGCACTTTGGATCCAATATAAGAATTTCGATTTGGATTTTGGTTTTTTGGATTGAAAAAAATAACGATCCGATCGGTCGTTTTGAGTTCTAGTATTTTGTTTCGTGATTTGTGACTTTGAGCAGCCTTACACGGTTTATTATGACTTGCGCGTATGGTTGGTTTTGATTTTCGAGTGGTTCGGGATGGATTTGATAGAGTGATTCTCAATTTGAAAGCTTTAAATTGGAAGAATTGACCAAGGGTTGACTTTTGAGTAAACTCCCTCAGATTGATAATTTGATGAATCCTTCCTATGGTGATTTTGAACTTGGCGCATGTTGGGATTTCAATTTGAATGTTCCTAGAAGGTTTTGGCTTTATTTGTAGAAAGTTGGCAATTTGAATTGGAGAGCTTATTAGTTTGACCGGGAGTTGACTTTGGTGTCATCAAACTCCTTTTGTGGTTGAGACATTTATTAGGTTCATTTAGTTGATAGGAACTTGTGTGCAAAGTTTGGTTGTGATCCGGAATGTCTAAGTGTGTCCCGGACGCATTTGACAAATTTGCAGGTTTAAAAGTTAAAAGAATGATTTGATCTTCGATTCTTGGTTTTTATGTTAATTTTAATGTTTCGAGCCTTTGGATAAGTTTGGATGATGTATTTGGACTTGTTAGTATGATTGGATAGGGTCACATGGGCCTCGATTGTGATTCGCGATGGTTTCGGACTATTTTGGTGATGGTTGTAGTAGCTGGTTTTTAGCAGGTGTCAGTGTGCTTCGCGTTCACGGTCAAAGCGATGCGTTCGCGAAGAGTATGTTTGGTGCTAGGTCTGTTGCTCTTTGTGTTCGCGAGGAAGTGTCACGTCTGCATAGTGCTGGTTCCAGGTGTATTAGGTTCGCGAGTGGTTGTCGCATTTGCGAGAAGTAAAAGCAGGTAGGGGAGATTTTTCCTTCACGTTCGCGGAGGTGTGGGGACTGTTGGCTATCGCGATCATGAGGTTGATGCCACAACCGCGAAATGAATTTGGTCAGTAGCTTTGCTTTGTGCTTTGCGAACGCAAAGCAGAGGTCGCGTGTTATTTCGGGATTTTGAATCATTTCTCTCGCATCTTGAGCTCTAGACTTGGAGAGGGGTGATTTTGCTTGGAGATTTTCATACAAGACTTTGGGGTAAGTAATTTCTACTCATTTTTTGTATTATTTCAAGAATTTACATGAATTATTAATACCCAAAATATAGAATTTTGAGACGGAATTTGGGGTTTTGACTATACGTTAAGTGAGTGTATTTTGGGGATTTGAGAATCGATGTGGACTCAATTTTAGATCTAATCGTATATTTGGACTCGGTAGATTACAGTCATCGAATTCTGGTATTGATTCCGTATTTCGAGTATGCGGACTCGTGTTGACTTTTTGGAATTCTTCAAAAATTGAAGCTTTATGGATTGAGATTGCTTTCTATAGCATTGTTTGACTTCCTTGGTTGATGATTGGCTTGGATTTACGTGATTGGAGGGCTTTGTGGTTGAAGGCTAGCTGGACGAGATAAGTATCTTGCCTAATTTTGTTGAGGGAATAACCCTTAGGATACGACTTTGTTTGCCTAACTAAAAAGTGTGGGAGAAAACATATATGTGAGATGACGAGTGTATATATGGGTGTTATGTATGATTCATGACCTGAATATTCTTTAGGTTGTTCTATGACTTGATTTGGATATTGTGTTTCTTGCTATTACGCTTTATATGTTTGTATGACTACATGAACTCCGTGAATCATGTTAGAGATCATGTGTAAGAGTTGATTCCCTAATTGAGCATGATATTTGCTATTATATGGCGCATACGCCTGATCTCAGATGTAATTATACACTCGCACGTGCATACACCTTAGCATGTTATCTTATGTAGTCTATGAGTATGTGATTTGATATCCATTATTTGTATACAGTTATGCGACGACACGATAGGTCGTTTTGAGTACTAGCCTTAATTTTATTGTTTCAAGACCTCCCATAGATTCATTTGATGTTTATTAATTTGCGTGTGTGGTCCGTGCCGCTTTTCGGAAAGCTTTTCTGTGAAATTTTAAAAAAAATATGATTTTTGACTTAAAATAAGGCTAGAGTTGACCACGAACAATTTTTTTTGTAAACGACATCGGATCGTTGTTTTGACGATTCTAGTAGGTTTGTATGATATTTTTGGACTTGTACGCACATTTGGGTGAGGTCTAGGGTGACCGAGCGCATTTTAGCGCATTAATTGTGAAAATTGAATTTTAAGTTGAAATTCTTGAGTTTTGATGATCTATTCTTGTTATTTGATGTTATTTCGAAGATTTGAGGTAGCGAGCAAGCTTGTAGGATGTTATTACACTTGGGTGCATGTTTGGTTTGGAGCCCGAGAGGCTCGGGGAAGTTTCAGATGTGTTTTGGGAAGTTTTGGAATGGCTTGTAGCAGGTTTCATTGGTGTGGGTCTGTAGATCTCGCATTTTCGAGGTTTGTCCTCTTTTGCGGTCAATGGATCGCATCTGCGATAAAGGGGCTGGGATGGGTGTCTTCGCATTTGAGAGGGTAGGTTCGCTTTTGCGGATGTTGGGCATTCGCATTTGCGAATATTTTGATCGCATTTGCAACCCCTGAGCGTTTAGGAATTAGGATAACTTCTCATATGCAGAGCATTTATTCGCATTTGTGATTGGGGGCTCTTCGCATTTGTGAAATATATGTCGCATTTGCGACTACAGTGGGTCTGATGCCCTGGTCGCATTTGCAGTCAGTCTGTTGCATTTGCGAACATCACAATTGCGAACAAAAGTTCGCAATTGCGACATCTGCATCTGGGTAAATGTTTGGAAAATTGGGACTTATCTTATTTTACAACTTGTTCAATTCTAATCACTCTAGAGGCGATTTTTGAGGAAATCTTCTTCCCAAACTCATTAGTAAGCATCTTTAACTAGTTTTTAATCAATTTTAATTACTTTTCATGAATTTTTAACATCAAATCTATGAATTTTCATGGTAGAAATTAGGAATTTTGGGTAGAATTTAAGGATTTTGTAAAATTGAGATTTAGATCTCAAATCGAGGTTGGACGTCGAAACAAAACTCACACACCCGGGCTCGGGGGTGAATAGATTATCGGAATTTGGTCTGAATATCGAATTTTGACCAAGTGAGTTCGGAGTTGACTTTTTCAATTTAGCTAAAGATTTAACCTTTTTCATTTGCGGTGGTTTCTAAAGTTTATTTTGAATTATTGGAACGATAATTGGTTAGATTCGGTTGGTTTGGAGTCTTGTTCAAAAGGAAAAGTCATGGTTGGTTATTGACTTGGTTGCAGAATGAGGTAAGTGTCGTGGTTAACTTTGATTTGAGGGAAATAGAACTTGTTGGTCTATTTGCTATGTGAATTATATGTAGGGACGATGTATATGTGAGGTGATAAGTGTATATGCATCGTCATGGGATAAAACATGCGGGTTGGGATATTTACCTTTAGGTTACCACTTATTCTATGTTTATATATCGTTACTGCTTTGATTTCTACATGTCCTTACTTGCTATTCATGCCTTATTTGTTATCTATCATTTAGTTGTTACATATTTCGGTTTAGTCATTTTTCAATCAATATCTACTTACCTGTTATATGTTCCTACCTGTATTAATTGCATATCTTCATTATTTCATTATTGTACTTGCCTTTATTGTCTTTACCTTACTTGTTGTACTTTATTATATTGTGTCCAATTGTGTAAGTCCTTTAGATTTTCTTGTATTAATGAATTGTCAAGGTTTGTGAATATGAGGTATTGGTTATTCTTTGTTTTTACTGGTAGTTCCTGGGTGTTCTACACATTTATTTCCTTTCGTGCTGAGATTACAGAATTTGGTTGTGTTGATTTGTTCATGTTAGTGAGTTGATATTGGGAATGGGTTGCGCGTCGCAGTAGTATTAAAATGAATTGACAATGGCAACGTCTTGCACGCCACAACAGATATTGATAATGTCAAGCCCCGACCTCGGGAAGCGCGATCGGCGCTCAATCGAGATAACCCGGCCAAGCAAGCATGTACGATACTTTCCACCCGAACTCACCATGAATAAAGAGATGAACTATTTCATTAATTTAGACAGCAAGACGGTTACATGAACAATTCGAATTTCATTACCGTTAGAACTTCATTCAAGATTTCCCAAAATATTACATTACATATTCATAGTTTAGAAGGGGAAACATATGATACAAGTACAACATTACTAGTTTCACTTTCTCGACACTAGCATACAACCCACACTATGTCTACGGAGCCTCTAATAGATACAATAGAGTACTATGATAGTACCGGCAACAAGGCTCCAACTATACCTCAAAACATAATACACGAGGAACAAAAGATATAAGACATCGAGATGAAGTGGGGCTCACCAAGTTAGCTGGGAGGAGGGTGCACTGCTATCACTGATCATAGCAGCCTGTTGTTTAACCACCTGTATCCGTAAAAGATGCAGCGCCCCGGCAAAATGGGACGTTAGTACATGACGAATAGTACTAGTACGAAAACCAAACACCCCCTTCAAGGATTGGAACTACAACGTGAATGTGATGAATCATGGAAGCAATAAAAGAGTTTAAATAGCCATTAAAACCACAATAAGTTCATTTAAAGATTTCAATAATATTTATGAATTTCAAGTTGGAGATCCTCTTATAACAACCTCTACCACAATACCACAATCTTTACACAAAGCGGCCTTGTCGTCTCACCCTAATGTGTGCGGGTAGAGGTGTAATCACAATGTCACAACCTCTACACAAAGTGGCCCTGTCGCCTCACCCCAATGTGCACGGGTGGAGGTGTAATCACAATGCAACAATCTCTACACAAAGCGGCCTTGCTGCCTCACCCCAATGTGTGCGAGTGGAGGTGTAATCACAATGCCACAATCTCTACACAAAGTCTGCCTCACCCTAATGTGTGCGGGTGGAGGTGTAATCACAATACCACAATTTAGTATTCTCAATACGATAATAGTTTGTACAAAAGATTTCTTTTCAAATCAAACCATTAGGCACCTTTGGCCTTAACAAGTATAAGTTCATAAAATTTCATTATATGAGAGATAAGAATTTGATCACATTGATTTCGTACAAAGTTTTCTTCCCAAAAGGGGTATAACATAATTAAGTCAAAATAGAGAATCGTTAACACATGATGGTTTTGACACGTTATGCAAATTGGGAATCAATTTACTAGTTTGAATATCCCACCTCAATGGTGTTTCAAGTCGAACTACACATGATGGAGTTTTGTTAGAATACGGGAGTTCTGATACTAGAAGAAGAGTTTAGCCTTCATACATCGAAAGAACTTTTTTGTGGTGTAATAATAACGTCCCAACACTCCTAACGATTCCAATCTATAGAAAAGGGGAGAATTACAAGCACGATTAGAGGAATTCGTATGGCAAGAGCTGCTATAATGACAACCCAACCTTTCCTCAACTAATTCAACAACAAAACCACCCAAGATTGTCCAACAACTTCCCCACAATCCCTATTAGCTCATACATATTATGTGTCTACTCTCATTACCCATAACCAACCCAAAATCCGAAATTGGAGAATTGGGGGAAGATAATCTTACCTTTTGGAGACCCTAGAAAGTTCCTCTTGATGAATTACCAAGGCTTGATCCAAGTTGAGTAGTAAAATCCTTGAATCCTCCCCTTTCTCTCTCTAGAGTAGCTCTCTCCTCTCTTTAAAGTATCAAATAATCCCTCAAAAATGACCCCTATGGACAGATAAAATATAATGGGGTCGGGTTATAAAATTAGGAAATGAAGCCCTGATGCAGATATGCGACCGCATAACACTTTTGCGGTCCGCAAAATGGACCGCAGAATGGCCTTCGGAACTGAGCACTTCTCTGCAGGTTTGCAACACGTCTGCGGTCCGCAGATCAATTATTCGGTCACATAATGGATCGCATAACACTTCTTATGAAATTTCTCATGTTGGTTCTGTGACGGATGTGCGGATCGCAAAACGCTTATGCGATCGCATAGCCGACTGCAAAACAACCTCCAAAATTGACTCATTCTCTGCTTCACTCTGCGGCGGATCTACGACCCACAAAATGGTTCTTCGATCGGATAGTGGACCACAGAAATGCCATGTTCTGCAAACTTTTTTCCTTCAACTCCCCGATGAAGTGTGCAACGCAAAGAGAATCTCGCCGCGAAGAACTTCTACAATCCTCAAATATATTAGCTTACCTTAGCACCGCGAAACCCCAAGTTTTGGGTGAAATTTTATGGGGCCTTACATATATGATATTGGGATAGGGTTGCATGCCGTAACAGATATTGTGATAATGTGGAGATAGGGTTGCGCACCGAAATAGAGTGTGATGTGTTGTAATGTCTGTAGTTGTGGTATTCCATGTCGGTATTGTGATATGAGCATGTTGGGATGATGTTATTCTGGGGTCTCTATAAGTTGACCTTCGGGTCCCATTCTGAAGAGTTTAGTTATTTTCTCTATATTTCTATTGTATTTCATTTATTATTCTTACATGCTTATAGTGAGTATCTTGACATAGCCTTATCACTACTTCGTCGAGGTTAGGCTCGACACTTACAGAGTACATGGGGTTAGTTATACTCATACTACACTTCTGCACTTCTTGTGTAGATCCCTGTAGTGATCCGGCCGATCGTTTTGAGCATTTACATTCCGTTCGATGGTTCGAATGCATGAGTAGCTTCGTATGATGTATTACTACTTTCGTGTATTATCCATTTTGGTTTTCCGGTGATTCAGAATTGATTTGGAAGAATGATTTTTATTTTAGAAGCTTTAAGCTGGAAGAGTTGACCAAGTTTGGCTTTTGTGTATTTGATCCTGGATAAGAGTTTTGATGGTTCTATTAGGTCCGGATGGTGATTTTGGACTTGGGCATATGTCCAGATTTGCATTTGGACGTTTCTGGAAGGTTTTGGCACTAATTGGTGAAAGTTGGCAATTTGAAGATTTGCAAGGTTCATAAGTTTGACATAAAGTTGATATTGATGATATCGAGTTCGAATTATTGTTTTGGGAGTTGGAATAGGTTCTTTATGTCATTTGGAACTTGTGTGCAAAATTTAAGGTCATTCTGGGTTGATTTGATATGATTCGACGTGATTTTGGAAGTTAAAGGTTCAAAAAATCACAAAGTTTGATTCAGGTTGGATGAGTTTCTGGGTGGTTTTAGTGTAAGGTCCCGTAAAATATTTCCAAAAAATCAGGGTTTTGTGATGCCAGGGTAGGCGTAGAGGTCAATTTCGCGGCTAGTTATGCGACCATATAACCATTTCGCGGGCCGCACTTTGATCGCAAAATTAGCCTTGGAATTTTGTGGAGGGAAGTTCTGTGGTGCAGTATGCGACCGCAGAATAGGTCTGCGGGCCGCACAACGGCCGCTGAGTGAAGAAGGCCAGCCCAGTTCCGGAGGCCATTTTTCGTAGTCATTCCGTGGACCGCATAATCATTAGGCGGTCGCATATGCGACCGTAGATCCTGTCCCGAGGCTTCTTGTTTGGGTTTATATAACCCGACACTACTTCATTAAAACATATGCCAAAGTCCATTTTGAGCAAATTTCTGATACTTTTAGAGTGAGAAAGAGTGCTTAGTGTGGGGAAGTAACCTTCAACCTATTATCCATCAATTCTTGCTCAATCATTGAAGATTAACAAGGAAAGTCTTCATCCTAAAGGTAGGAGTCTATGTCCTAGCTCTCAATTCCGAAAATTTAATAAAAAGGGGATAATTAGTAAGATAATTTAAGGGTGTGGGGGTGGTTATCTTGCATGAATGTGTTATCAAAGAATGTAGGAAGGTTGTGAGCTAAAAATGGTAGAGAATGGGTTGAGGGATGATAGAATCTTTCATAAAAAGGGCCTTAAAGACCTTAATGTACACCTAGTGTTTGATAATATGCTCAAGTGAGCTAGAATCATGGTAATCTTGCTAATTTTAGTTCAACTTGCTATATTTCTAAAAATAGATTGAAGTTGCTAAGAATTCCGGAACGTTTTAAAGTTTAAGGAAGCTCAATTGAGGTATGTTGGCTAAACCCCTTCTTCTTAGAATTGAATCCCACAGTGTTCATGTGATTCGTGTAAGCCCCAAATTGATCATTATAGAATTGGCTATTATGAATGTGCTTCTGTTGAAGGATATATGTTCAATAAGTATTCTAAATGCTTCATCATGTCATCTTATCATTTTAGGATGTGTTCAAAATATGGAATATGTGTTAAAAATGTTAAGACTTCAAGTCAAGATCGAATAAAGGTTGTTATGCCAAATTGTATGAAAAGCCTCTATGTGCCTAAGACTCCCAAATTCCTCATATGTGTATTTAATGTATTGAATGGAACATCTTATTATTTTTGATGATGATAATGATGTTTGAATGTGGAAAGGGGAACTGGAATTATGAAATACAGCCAAGTTCCAAGAATGATTTTATAATTGTGGACACTAGTGCCGATGAATTACAAAGATACGAAAGAAGTATAAAGTGAGATGTTTGATTGAAAAAGGAAATGCCTCGGGTGAGATGTTCTAGTCGATCGGGCCGTGATCAGACGCCATGCCGCACAGATGGTGGTGACTGTGTTGGAAATTATAATTGAAATTATGGTTATGGTTGATGTCTCAAATGAGACGACCTAGCCTCAGGTTGTGATCGGACTCCGTGTAAGAATACAACGGTATTGTGAATTATGGAATATTGGCACTAAAGATCTCCCAACCTAATATCATGGAAATTTACTTGAAAACTTATATGATTCTTAACTTGATATTTTGGTATTGTTTGAGTCATCTATTGATTTCATAATTGTTC
This sequence comes from Nicotiana paniculata, assembly GCA_005239505.1. Taxonomy (NCBI): domain Eukaryota; kingdom Viridiplantae; phylum Streptophyta; class Magnoliopsida; order Solanales; family Solanaceae; genus Nicotiana; species Nicotiana paniculata. Next base: position 181,712 of record ML322443.1, on the reverse strand, counting down.
CTCCTTGTATTATTGTTCATTCTATTGAGATGGTGTTTTTTAAACATACTAGTACTATTCGACGGTAATAAAACCCTTTTTCCAGGGCGCTGCATATTTAAATGAATGCAGGTGGTTCCATAGCAGGCAGTGTTGATCAACGATAGTGGTACATCCTCTTCCCATCAGACTTGGTGATCCCCACTTCATCCCGGGGTCATGTATTGTATTTTTGTTCATGTTATTATCACGTTTTGAGGTATAGTCGGAGCCTTGTTGTCGACACTATCATAAAACTCTTTTGTATCTTTTAGAGGCTCCATAGATACAATGTGGGTTTTACATGGGTACTAGATAATTCAAACAGATTATGTTCTGTTTTGATCACTTGTTCCACTCAAACCATACGAATGTGTGTATTTTGAGACTTAAAAATGATGTGACTAATTAAATGATTTAGTATTTTATACATGATCTCCCTATTGTCTATTTAATGAAATTATGTCTTCTATTGATCATGGGTGAGTTGGGTAGAAAGTATCTAACATGCTTGCTTGACCGGGTTCACTCGGTTGAGCGTTGGTCGCTTCCCATGTTTGGGGCATGACAAACTTGGTATCAAAGCCTAAGGTTTTAAAGTGTTGTAGGATATCTCGGAACCGTATCTAGTAGAGTCCTCCTTATCAGTGTGTTGTAGACCACATCTATAAGTTGGAGGCAACTTGGAAATTTAGGAATAATACCCTTCTTTGATATTCTGGATCGTGCGATGAAACTGATTGTGAAACTGTTCCTCCTCTAACTCGTACATTCCTTTAACTTTCAGTACATGGAACCTAAGAAAAGAGCAAGAACTGGCCAAGGAGTCAATGCCGCCTCAGGAGTGGTAGTTGAACCTTTATTTGATGATGTGGGTGAATACCCGAGGGGCGAGGATAATCCCCCGACTGTTACACTACCTGATTCCACTACACCTGACCAGGCCACACCAGTTCTTGCACCTACTAAGGGTGCAACGGTTCCTCCAACTGATATTTCTATTCCACCTCCAGCCCTAGCTTCCGATTCTAGTATTTCTTACGGGGATATTAGGGGAGCCATCCAGATGCTGACACAGATAGTGGCTTCTCAAGCCCAGAGATCAAATGTTGCATTTCTTCTAGCCAACAAGGGGATTCTAGTGGTTCCAGGGTGAACAGGTTTCTTCAGTTGGATCCTTCGGTGTTCACGAGTGCTAATCCCGCGGAGGACCCACAGGACTTTATTGATGAGATGCATAAGACTCTCCGAGTTATGCTCTCTACTGAGACGGAGGGAGTGGAGTTGGGTTCCTACCTCCTGAAAGGGGTTTTCTATTCTTGGTTTGAGCTGTGGGAAGACTCTCGAGAGGAGGGGAGCCCTCCAGCTAGGTGGAGTGAGTTTGTTGACGCTTTCATGGACAATTTCTTACCTGCCGAGACTAGGGCATCCCGTGCCGTCAGAGTTTGAGAACCTTAAACAAGGTAGTAAGAGTGCGTGGCAGTATCAGATGGAGTTCGTGCTCCTGTATAAATATACCATTCTCATGTTTCCTACTATGGAGGCCAGAGTGCGCCGGTTTGTGCAGGGCTTTAACCCTTTGGTTATCAATGAGGCTGCTACAACTGCCTTGAATTCTGATATGAACTATGGGAAGATGGTAGCATTTTCTTAAGCTACAGAGAACCTTAAGTTGAAGAACAGAATGGAGTGAGAGGGTAGCAGCAAGGCCCGGTCTGCAGGAAACTTTGGGGAGTCATTTGGTAGGAGAATATCACCTTTTAGAGAAGGGTCATCAGGGCCATCCCAGTCTTTTGCTCTGTCTTCAGCTAGTGCATCGCCAGCAGGGCCCAATCAGCAGTAGGGGAGTCATTGTAGGACCAATCAGGGCAGCAGAGGACCCCACCAGTAGGGCCTATCAGGAGGGAGAATCCAGCAGCAGCGGAGGCCCCATGCCCCAGGTGTGGGAAGATGCACTTGGGGATTTGCTACATGGACCTACCCATATGTTACGGGTGCGGATTAATGGGTCATATTCAGAGGGAGTGGCGTTCATCCTGCCAGGGTGCAGGTAGGGGCGCAACACATCCATCCAGTTCTACAGCAGCTCGAGGCACTCCAGCACCAGCAGGGCGTGGTGTAGGTAGGGGTGGTGCGCAGAGTTCGGGAGGATCCAACCGTTTCTATGCTATGAGGGCCGCCAAAGTGCATAGGATTCTCTAGATGTTGTCACATATATATTGACTGTCCAATTTCATGATGTACATGCTCTTATTGATCCCGGTTCCACCTTGTCGTATGTTACCCCTGATGTTGCTATGGAATTTGGGATAGAATTGGAATAACTTCCTGAGTCGTTCTCTGTATCTACTCCGGTTGGCGAGTCTATTGTGGCCACCCGAGTTTATAGGGGTTGTGTTGCCACGATACATGTTCGGGACAATGTGGTCGATCTCATTGATTTGGAGATGGTCGATTTTGGTGTAATTGTGGGAATGGATTGGCTTTATTCATGTTTTTCCAAGCTCGATTGCCGAACTAGAACTGTGAGGCTTGAATTTCCAAATGAGCCGGTTGTTGAATTGGAGGGGGATAATATGATGCCAAAAGGTAGGTTTATTTCTTACCTTAAGGCCATGAAGATGATTAACAAGGGGTGTATCTATCATTCGGTTCGGGTTACGGACACCGATGTTGAGGCACCTACATGCAAGTTTGTGCCAGTGGTGAATGAATTTCAGAGGTCTTTCTTGATGAGCTCCTTGGGATTCGTCCAGACAGGGAAATTGATTTTGGGATTGATGTGATATCAGGCACGCAACCTATATCTATTCCGCCCTATAGGATGGCACCAGCAAAATTGAAGGAGATAAAGGAACAGTTGAAGGATTTGTTAGAGAAGGGTTTCATCTGACCGAGTGTGTCACCATGGGGCGCACTGGTTCTCTTTGTGAAGAAGAAAATTGGATCATTGAGGATGTGTATTGACTACCGACAGCTCAATGAAGTCAAAATAAAAAAACAAATACCCATTATGAAGAACAGATGATTTATTTGATCAGTTACAGGGTGCAATGTACTTCTCCAAAATTGATTTACGGCCCGGGTACCACCAATTGAAGATCAGGGAGCAGGATATTCCGAAAATAGCTTTGAGGTTTCGGTATGGGCACTTTGAATTTCTGGTAATGTCTTTTGGGCTAACAAATGCCCCGGAAGCTTTCATGGATCTTATGAATTGGGTTTTCAAGCCTTTTCTAGATTCCTTTATGATAGTGTTCATTGACGATATTCTTGTGTATTCACGAGGTCGAGAGGACCATGCCGATCAGCACCAATTGTACGTGAAATTTTCAAAATGTGAATTTTGGCTCGAATCTGTCACATTCTTGGGTCATTTTATCTCCAGAGAAGGAACTAAGGTTGATCCTCAAAAGATTGCAGCTGTAAAGAATTGTCCTAAACCTACAACACCAACCGAGATTCGCAGTTTCTTGGGCTTAGCCGGGTATTACAGGAAGTTTGTGGAGGAGTGCTCTACTCTTTCCTGTCCGTTGACTAAATTAACTCAAAAAGCGGTTAATTTCCAATGGTCTGATGCTCGTGAAAAGAGCTTCCAGCAGTTGAAATCAAGATTGACTACAGTACCGGTGTTGACCTTGCCATAGGGTACAGATAGGTTTGTTGTATATTTTGATGCTTCAAGGATCGGTCTTGGGTTTGTGTTAATTCAACACGGCAAGGTTATAGGTTATAGCTTATGCTTCTAGGCAACTCAAGAATCATGAAAGAACTATCCAACACATTACTTAGAACTTGCGGTGGTGGTGTTTGCATTGAAGATTTGGCGTCATTATTTGTATGGGGTCCATGTGGATGTATTCACGGAACACAAGATCTTCAATATATTTTCAAACAAAAGGAGCTGAATCTAAGGCAGAGAAGATGGCTTGAGTTACTCAAGAATTACGACATCGATATTCTATATCACCCGATGAAAGCCAATGTTGTGGTGGATGCTCTTAGCTGGAAATCTATGGGTAGTTTAGCTCACTTGGAGGCATGTCAAAGGCCATTAGTCAGGGAGGTTCACTAGTTAGCTAGTTTGGGAGTTCGTCTTGCGGACCCTAATGAAGGAGGGGTAGTTGTGCAAAATAGGGTTGAATCATTGCTTGTTGTGGAAGTCAAAGAGAAGCAATACGACGATCCATTAGTGGTACAACTGAAGGATGGGATTCAAAAACATAAAACTATGGCTTTTACTCTTGGCATGGATGATGGTACACTAAGGTACCAAGGGCGGCTATGTGTTCCAAATGTAGATGGTCTCCGAGAAAGAATAATGACAGAGGCTCACACTTCTAGGTATTCCGTGCACCCAGGTTCTACAAAGATGTATCATGATCTCAAGGAAGTCTATTGGTGGAATGACATGAAAAGGAATGTGGCGGACCTTGTGGCAAGATGTACGAATTGTCAGCAAGTAAAGGCCGAACACCAACGGCATAGTGGGTTGGCTTAAAACATAGAAATTCCATTGTGGAAGTGGGAAATGATTAATATGGATTTTTTGGTAGGATTACCACGTACTCCGCGCAAGTTTTACTCAATTTGAGTGATTGTGGATCGACTCACAAAATCAGCACATTTCTTGCCAGTTAAATCTACTGACACATCGGAACAATATGCTTAGTTGTATATGAAGGAAATAGTCAGGCTGCATGGAACTCTAGTTTCTATCATTTCCAATCGAGGGGCCCAGTTCACGACCAATTTTTGGAAGAAATTTCAGCAAGGTTTGGGTACTTAGTTGAATCTTAGTACAACCTTCCATCCACAGACCGACGGGCAGGTAGAGCGGACTATTAAGACGCTTGAGGACATGTTGCGTGCTTGTGTTCTTGACTTCAAGGGTAGATGGGATGATCATTTGCCACTCATAGAGTTTTCTTATAACAACAGCTTCATGCTAGTATTCAGATGGCACCATTTGAGGCATTATATGGTAGGAGATGTAGATCTCCCATAGGGTGGTTCGAGATTGGGGAAGTTGAGTTGATAGGACCAAACCTCGGGCATAGGTTATGAAAAAGGTTAAGATCATTAAGGAGCGGTTGAAAACTGCTCAGAGTCGTCAAAAATCATATTCGGATGTTCATCGTAGAGACTTAAGAGTTCAAAGAAGATGATTGGGTATTCTTGAAGGTTTCCCCCACAAAGGGTATAATGAAGTTTGGAAGGAAAGGGAAATTGAGTCCGAGGTATGTGGGGCCGTACAAATCATTCAGAGGATTGGTGAGGTGGCGTACAAGCTTGAGCTACCACCTGAGATGTCATATTGCACCCGGTATTCCATGTGTCTATGTTGAAGAAAGTCATTGGAGATCCGTCAGCTATTGTGCTGGTTGAGACCAATGAGGTTAATGGAGAACTGTCATATGACGAAATTCCAATTGCCATTCTTGATAAGCAAGTCCGACAGTTGAGGAATAAATAAATTGCCTCTGTGAAGGTGTTATGTAGAAACCATCAGGTTGAGGAGGCTAATTGGGAGGCCGAGGAAGAGATGAAAAAGAAGTATCCTTACTTGTTTGTATAAGCTATGTAACTTTTTTATAAAACTTCCGCCTATGGATTTTTGTATCACTTGTTCAGTTAATGTAAAGGTGCTTCTTTCTAAATATATTGTATGTGAGGCCATGGTTGGTATTGTTATGAGTTATATTACGTCATTGGATTATGTATATGTTTTAAGGATGTGTTTGTGGGGCTCTCTGACAGGTGGATAGGCCCAGTTACAGGGGAAACTCTGGCAAAACTTTTGGAAATTTAGGGAGTTAGTCAAATTTGGGGCTACTGGTGTGTGGTATGAAAACTGAGTTGCATAAGATGCTAATAGTGAACATTGATCCTCATTTGAGGACGAATGATCTTAAGTGGGGGAGGATGTAAGGCCCCGTAAAAATTTTTCTAAAAATTGGGGTTCTGTGATGCCAGGGTAGGTGTAGAGTTTAATAATAGTAGAAATTCGGACTTTTTGGAATGAACAGTGCGCTAGGAAGTTGAAGGAAAATAATTTGCAGAGTTGGGACTTTTCGCGACCCATTATGCTGCCGCATAATCACTCTAAGGGCCGCAGAATGGTTGCAGAGTGAAGAAGCTATTTGGGCCATTTTTTATGTCAATTTCACGGCCAGTTATGTGACCGCATAACTATTTTGCAGCCCGCACTTTGATTGTATAATCAGCCTTGGAATTTTACGGAGGGAGGTTCTACGATGCATTATGCGACCACAGAACAGGTCTGCGGGCTGCATAATGGCCGCAGAGTGAAGCAGGCCAGCCCAATTCCGGAGGCCATTTTTGCGGCCATTTCATGGATCACAGAATCATTATGTGGTCGCATACGACCGCAGATCCTGTATCGGGGCTTCATTTTTTGGGGTTTTATAACCCGACCCTACCTCGTTAAAACATATGCCATAGTCCATTTTGAGCAAATTTATGATACTTTTAGAGTGAGATGCTTAGTGTGAGGAAGTAACCTTCAACCTATTATCCATCAATTGTTTCTCAAGCATAGAAGATTAACAAGTAAATTCTTCATCCTAAAGGTAAGAGTCTATGTCCTAGCTCTCAATTTCAAAAATTTACTAAAAAGGGGATAATTAGAAAGACAATTCTTGGGTGTGGTGGTTGTTATCTTGCATACATGTGTTATTAAAGAATGTAGGAAGGTTGTGACCTAAAGATGGTAGAGAATGGGTTGAGGGATGATGGAATATTTCATAAAAAGGGCCTTAAAGACATTAATGCACACCTAGTGTTTGAAAATATGCTCAAGTGAGCTAGAATCATGGTCATCTTCCTAATTATGGTTCAACTTGGTATATTTCTAAAAATATATTGAAGTTGCTAAGAATTCCGGACCGTTTTAAAGTTTAAGGAAGCTCAATTGAGATATGTTGGATAAACCCTTCTTCTTAGAATTGAATCCCACGGTGTTCATGTGATAGGGTAAGCCCCAATTGATCATTATAGAATTGGCTATTCTGAATGTGCTTGTGTTGAAGGATATATGTTCAATAAGTATTCTAAATGATTCATCATGTCATCTTATCATTTGAAGATGTGTTCAAAATATGGAATATGTGTTAAAATGTTAAGACTTCAAGTCAAGATCGAATAAAAGTTGTTATGTCGAATTGTATGAAACGCCTCTATGTGCCTAAGATTCCCAAATTGCTCATATATGTATTTAATGTCTTGAATGGAAAGCCTTATTGTTGTTGATGATGATAATGATATTTGAATGTGGAAAGGGGAACTGGAATTATGAAATACGGCCAAGTGCCGCGAATGACTTTATAATTGTGGCCACTAGTTCCAATGAATGAAAAGATGTAAAAGAAGTATGAAGTGATATGTTTGATTGAAAAAAGTAATGTCTTTGGTGAAACGGCCTAGCCGATTGGGCCGTGATCGGACGTCATGCCGCACACATGGTGGTGACTGTGTTGGAAATTATAATTGAAATTATGGTTATGGTTTATGTCTCAAATAAGACGACCTAGACGATCGGGTCGTGATCGTACTCCGTGTAAGAATATGATGGTATTGTGAATTATGGTATATCGGCACTAAAGATCTCCCAACCTAATATCAGGGAAGTTTACTTGAATACTTATGTGATTCTTAACTTGATGTTTTGGTATTGTTTGAGGCATCTATTAACTTCATAATTGTTCCTCCTTGTATTATTGTTCACTCTATTGAGATGGTGTTTATTTAAACATACTAGTACTATTCGACGATACTAACGTCCCTTTTGCCGGGGGTGCTACATCTTTAAATGGATGCAGGTGGTTCCATAGCAGGCAGTGTTGATCAGCAGTGGTACATCCTCTTCCCAGCAGACTTAGTGAGACCCACTTCATCCCGCGGTCATGTATTGTATATTTTGTTCATATTATTATCACATTTTGAGGTATAGCCAGAGCCTTATTGCCAGCACTATCATAACACTCTTTTGTATTTTTTAGAGGCTTCGTAGACATAATGTGGGTTGTACATGGGTGCTAGATAAGTCAAACAAGTTACGTTGTGTTTTGATCACTTGTTCCGCTCAAAGAATGTGTGCATTTTGAGACTTAAAAATGATGTGACTAATGAAATAATTTAGTATTGTATACATGATCTCCCTACTGTTTAATTAATGAAACTATGTCTTTTTTTGATCATGGGTGAGTCGGGTAGAAAATATCTAACAGGCTTGCTTCACAAGGTTCACTCGGTTGAGCGTCGGTCGCGCTTCCCAAGTTTGGGGCGTGATATTCAGACCATTTTTAGGCCCTATTCAACTACTGGTTTTCAGCTACAAGGGTGTACATCGTGATCGCGGAGCTCTGGGTCATGATCGCGAAGAGTAAATTGGAAAATTAGACTCGTGAATCGCGTTCGCGAAGAGAAAATTTCTACTGTCATTGAGCTGATTTTGGTAGCTTATATCCTGCAATCTATAAGAAATTTTGATGTGATCCAAAAACGAAAGTTGTAGCCTTTGTTTCTACTTTTCAGAAAATCAAACCATTTTTCATTTGGAGTTATGTACAAAAAGTTATGGCTGATATACTATAGCTGTCTGGGAAGAGTTTAGGAGGGGTAATGGAATTTGTTCATTGCGATCGCGGGGAAATGGCCGTGATCGCGAAGGGTAAATATAGTGCTAGGCAATGCATATAAGTACTCTATTTCAGACCTTTGAGTTATTTTATTACATTTTGAGTTTGGGAGATCGGATTTGGGTGGTTATGGAGAGCATTTTCACCACATGGATTGGAGTAAGCAATTTTTACTTAGATTTGATTATTTCATGATTCTGTCTTCGATTTTGGAATTTGATTGATGATTTTAGAAGATAAATTGGGGTATATTTGTCTAAATATTTCTAAAGTGAATATTTGAGATTTCAACATCGATTCAGAATCGAATTTGCGTGAAATTAGTATGATTGAACTCGTAATTTAACGGTTTATCGGAATTTGTGAGTTTGGTGGGGTTTCGAGGTGCGGGCCAGGGTTTGACTTTTTGATTGACTAAAAATTCAGCCTTTATCGTTTAGGTTTGTTCCCTTTGGCATTATTTGATGTTTTTGAGTTGCTTTGGGCTAGTTTCGAGTCGTTTGGAGGATGATTCACGCTGGATGGCATTTTGAGAGTATTGTTCGGCTTGCTCGACATTTGATTTGGCTTGCTTGAGGTAAGTATCTTATCTAATCTTGGTTGAGGCACTAGTTGTGTGAGTTATTTGTGATAGCTACGTGCTATGGGTGTGCATATGTGTAGGGATTGAGCCCATGTGCGAGTATCAGGGTATTTATCCATGCTCAGGTTAGTGCTTAGGCTATGATATGCCTTTAATTGACTGTCAAGCTTTAAGCTATGATATTTCTCATATTTGTAGCCCTATTATGAACTATTTGATCAATGTTTGAAGTTACATAGAGGCTAATTCCCTGAATGAACTTGAAGTTTACTATTTTTGTGATGAAATTGTTGTTTTTGAGCTATGATAGCACACTTTGCACATGCATACACCTTAGCATGTCACTTATACCAGTCTAGAATTATGAAATTTAACGTTCTTGATCATGTACATATATTTTTGCATATCTGCTTTGTGTGTGATACGGGTTGGACTGGTAGCATGTGACCACGCCAGGCAAATTGTGTTGTTATGCCTGTGACCATGTAGAGCAGATTGTGTTGTTATGCATGTGACCGCACCGAGCGAATTACGATGTTGAGCCTGTGACCATGTCGGACAGATTATGGTTATTGGTACATGAGTTGTCCCTGCAGCATATGAGTTGCCTGTGCAGATCCATATACAGATATTATGGCATGTGGGGTGTCCGTGCAACACATGAGTTATCCATGGGGTCGATATTGAGCATGTGACCACGCCGAACGGATTATGATATTGACCATGTGACTACGTCGGGCTGATAGCACGTTAAATTGGTCGTGCTTGCGCGTGGATATGGATTCATCTCCCTAAGGTCACCCTCTCATGTTTCTCTCTTGATGGTGTACACGCAGATTATGAGAAATCTACGGGTTTATTGTTGATGTGAGCTTTGGGAGATCTAGTTATTGGTTTAGTTTGGTTATTGAGATTCTGATGTGGGCCGAAGAGCTGTGATGTGATTTCTATTGGGATCAGATTGCGTGCCGCAACAGATTGATATTAGGTTATTGCATATCATCTTTATTTGCAATTTCCTTGACTGTTTACCTAATTTACTTGCATATCTTCCTTATATGATGGATTTTCGACCGAGCAAAAACACTTTAAGAAGAATTGTGAGCACCAAGGTGGTTATTGCATTCTACCCAACTCACCCATAAATAAAGAGAAGAAACATTTCGTTAATTAGACAATGAGGAGTTCATGTGTACAACACCAATTTATCACTATCAGTTACTTCATATTTAAGTCTCAAAATACATACACCTTCATAGTTTGAAGTGGAACAAGTGATCAAAATACAACATTACTAGTTTGACTTTCCCAACACCAATATACAACCCACAATATGTCTACGGAGCATCTAATAGATACAAAAGAGTACTATGATAGTGCCGTCAACAAGGTCCCGATCATACCTCAAAACATAATACAAAGAACAAAATATACATGACCCCGAAATGGTGGGATTCACCAAGTCAATTGGGAAGAGGGTGTACCTCTATCTTTGATCAATGATGCCTGCTGTGAAATCACCTGCATCCATTAAAAATGCAGCACCCTCGGTAAAGAGACGTTAGTACATATGGAATAGTACTAGTATGAATGACTAAACACCCTCTCAATAGAACGAGTAGTAATACAAGGAAGAACATTCACAGAGTTAATGGGAGCCTCAAACAATACCCAAACACCGTTAGGAGCAAGACAAGTTTTCAAGTAAATATCCATATTTTAGGTTGGGAGATCTTTAGCACGGATATACCACCGTGTCTTTAGCACGGATTCCGATCATGGCCCGATCGGCTAGGCCGTCTCACCCAAAGACATCCAATCACAATCACAATCTCAATCACCACCATATGTGTGGCATGGCGTCTGATCTCACCACAATGATGTGTGGATTGACATCACCCTTTTCTAGCAATCAACTCATCCCAATTAAGGGGAATAATCTCGTCACATCCATCTCACCACAAATAAGGGGAATAATCACAATCCACCCCTACACTGGCACGTGTAGTTTCAGGGTTAGGCTATTTCAGCCTACCCTTCATCGATGACTAACGAGCGTCCCAAATGTTTATTATATAAAGGACTTTCAGCTCAATTCATGGTCTTTTATTCATCTTTTCATTTCTTTGGCATTAGTGTCCATAGTTGTAATATCATTCTTGGCACGTAGGCCGTATTTCACATTTCATATACACCCCTTTCACTATAAAGCACCATCACAAATTATTAACAACAAAGCATCTCTAATCACTACTTTTAGTACACATATGCGCCAATAAGAGTGTTAGGCACATTGAGATTTTTTCCATATTTTTTCATAAAAACTAGAAATTGTTTTTATATAAATGGGATCAGGTGAATTCATAATGGTCCTCAATATTAGCTCAAGTTCTGATTCACTCTGCGGCCAATCTGCGGCCCACAAAGTGGTTTTGCGATCAGATAGTGGACCATAGAAATGCCATGGTCTGCAAAATGATTCCTTCAACTCCCCGATGTTCTGTACAACCCACAAAGTCTGTACCACGGTGAGCTTGCAAGACATGATGTATTTCTACAATCCTCAATCACAATACTCTACCTCAGCACCACGAAACCCCGGATTTTAGCTGAAATTTTACGGGGCCTTACATATATGTGCTTTCCTGAGTTGACCATATATTTGTTCTATACTTGTTGGAAATTTATGCACTTGTATAGGTGACTGGTGTGCATCATTTATAATTATTTCTTCAATTACCTCGCCGCGGTTAATTATGATATTTATTGAGTACATGGGGTCAGTTGTACTCATACTACACTTCTGCACCTCGTGTGCAGATCTTGGAGCTAAGATGTTGTGGATGACGGTAGCTGGCATTGAAGATGTACCTACGTTCTGGATATGGCTACCAGTTGTCCTTCGTAGCTTTATATTTGAATTTGTTTATACATATTCCAAACATATATTGTATTATTTCATGCTAGTTTGTAAATCTAAGTCTTAGTAGCTCGTGACTTGTACTACCAGTCCTTGGGTCATTGTATAGAGATTTAGTTACTTCACTTATTGATTCATATTATTCTCATTTGAATTGTGTTTACTGTTATTTTCTTACCTAGCGGGTTGGTTTAGGTGTCATCACTACTAGTTGGAGTTTGGGTCGTGACAAGTTGGTATTAGAGCTCTAGGTTCATAGGTTCGACGAGTCATAAGCAAGTGTCTAGTAGAGTCTTGTAGATCAGTATGATGACGTCCATACCTATCTTTGATAGGCTATAAGGCATATAGTATAAACTCCCCGTCTTTCTTTCCTTATTGTGCGACATTGATTTGGCTTGAAGCATATCTCTTTGAATTTCTTCCACTCACTCATATGTTATGTGAGTGTTCGGTATTAGCTATACATCGACAGCTTGTGATTTCATGGATGAGGTGTGAGATGTGTTCTTTATGTTGTGAAGGTGGTCCAGTCTGGAGGACGTGAGGCTAGGTTCAAACTGCAGCTTGGGCTCGATGGTTTTAGTTGTATGAGTATGTATTTTTGGACTTATACGTTCAGTAGTGCCCTTAGAAGGAGGATTTATGGCTCGGTGAGTGGTTGGGTGGCTATATGATGAGTATGATGTGACTGAGGGATGTGTTCAGATAGCTTGGATGTGACGAGAAGAGTTTGTTTGGGATATGGAAAGGACTATTGGGTGGGTGATTTTTGTCTTGATGTATTATACGGTCCTGAGTTACGAGTATGTTAGGGATCTTTCAGTTGTTTGTTTGTGGGATGAAGTGCTTTCTTATGTCTTGTTGACAAGTTCAGATTCGGAAAATTTAATGATCGCATAGTGGTTGCAGCCATGAAAGGGCATAGACAGAGGCAAGGTTGAGACTAAGCAGGTGGATTATCTCCTGCGGGATATTTTGAGGTTGTGTGATTCTTATGATGATTAAGTGGAGAGTTTCTTTCTATCCGTGATTTATATGTGTTGAAATTTGAGTTTGGATTGCTTGAGGAAGTTGGTTTGACTATCACTAGGGTGAATGTGAGTTTAGTAAATGATTTGAGGTATGTTATGATTAGTGCTACGTGATTTCATGAAGGATTTGTCTGAGGTACAATGTGAGATCATGGAAGTTATGGAGTAGTATTGTGTCACGCCCTGACCTTAGAGAGCACGACCAATGCTCAACGGGGTTTCCCCGGTCGAGCAAGCCTGCACATCGCCGTCCAGCCAACTCACCTATGAATAAGGAGAAGAATACATTTCATTAATTACACAGTAAGAGGTCACGCGAATAATACCAGTTCATTCCATTAGTTACATTATTAACAAGTCTCCAAAATAGTACACCATACATTGATAATTAAAGTGGAACAGATGATACAATTACAACAAGCTTAGTTAAACCTTCCCAAAACAAGATACGACCCACACTATGTCTATGGAGCCTCTAACAAAGCCAAAAGAGTGTTAACACAGTACTGACAACAAGGCCCCGACTATACCTCAAAATGCTATGTACAAAGGACAAGAGATATAGGACCCCGAAGTGAAGTGGGGCTTACTAATTCAACTGAGGAGAGGGTGTGCTGCTGCCACGGATCAACACCACCTGCATCCATTAAAGATGAAACACCCCCGGCAAAAGGGACGTTAATACATATGGAATAGTACTAGTATGTAAAACTAAACACCTTCTCAATAGAACAAACAATAATATCCGGAGAAAGAAACATGAAATCATTAAGAGACTCAACGGTTTCAAGGTGTCGAATTAGGGGAGGAGTAATTTCAAAAAAAAATCTATCTTTTAAGTTAGGATGGAGTCCGATCTCTTCCCGACCGGCTAAGCCGTCTCACCCCGAAACATCTACTCACAATACCACCATGTGCGCGACATAGCATCTGATCTCAGCCCGATCATCTAAGCCATCTCACCACAATGCCATGTGGATCGACATCACATCACATCTCGCGAGCAATAATCTCGTCCATTCAAGGGGAAGCATCTCAATACATCAATATCATCCCATTTAAAGGGAAACAACCTCATTGTATCAACACGGGTATTTAACCCTCAATCACTCCTACACCGGCACGTGTAGTTTTGGGGTTAGGTTGTTTTCACATTCCCTTCCTCGGTGACTAAACAATACTCCCAAAGCATTTATTATTAAAAGGATTTACCACTCATTTCATATTATTTTACATGACATTCATTTCATTGGAACCATTGGCCATAACACAATATCATTCTTGGCACATTGGCTGTACTTCATGCTTCATGCTCACTATTTCCCTTTCAAACATCATCACAGATCGTCAACAACAAATATTTCTATTCATGACTTTAAGCACACATTTGAGAAATTTAGGGTCCTAGGCATATGTGATTTCTTACACAATTTGATACGATAGATTTCATTAGAATCACGTTTTAAATCATAACATATTACCACACAACCCATACTCAAATCACATTCTCAAATAATAACTCAGCATCACAAGAAACTTTGGAATACATATTAAATGCATATTTATTTTACCTAAGGCTTATTTGGAATAATCAATTTATAATGAGCATCACGGTAGTTACAAGGCCATTGTGGGGTTCAATTCTAAAATAAGAGTTTAGCCAACGTACCTCGCTTTAGCTTTCCTTAATTCACTATACAGTTCCGGAAATCCTAGCAACTTTGATCTATTTAGAGATACAGAAATATTGAACACAAATTAGGAAGGAGATGGTTCCAGCTCATTTGAGTGTTTTATCAAACACTAGGTGGGCATTATGATTTCTAGCTTCTCCTGTGGTAGATTTCATTCACCCCATAACCCAAGGTCTACCCATTTGAGCTCAACTACCTTCCCACAACTCATGATTGTACATGCATGCGTAGACACGCACACTCATACCCAAGAATTGTTTGTCTTATTACCTATTTTTAGCTAAATCTCGAAATTGAGGGTTAGGGTGAAGAATCCTACATTTTGGTTGAAGACCTATGAGTTACCCTTGTTAAATATTCAAGGCTTAAGCAAATATTGATGAACAAATGACTTAGAATTTCCTTTTCTCACTCTAGACCACTTTCCTCTCTCTAAAATATAAACTTGAACCTTCTAAAATGATCCTTAGGACTGTTTTATAAGAATGGTGTTAGGTTTATAAAACCATAAAAATGAATCCCCAATGCAGGTCTACGATTGCATATTCGACCGCATAATGCTTTTGCGGTCTGCAAATTGGGCCACATAATGGCCTTCAAAACTGGGTATTTTTGCTTCACTCTGTGACCGGTCTGCGATCCGCAGACCAATTATGCGGTCGCATAAAGTGCCATAGAACTCCCCTCTGGTAATTTTTATGTTAAATCTATGATGGATTGTGTGGCTCGCAAAATGATTATTTGGCTGCAAAATCGATCGCAAAATATCATCCAAAGATTGCACAATTCTCTACTTCACTCTGTAGCAGATCCGCGGTCCGTAGAGTGATTTTGTGGTCGCATAAAGGACCACATAAATTTCCTACTCTGCCAAAGTTTTCCCAGTTCTCTACAATCATCAACACATACGTCTACCTCGGTACCACAGAACCCCAAGTTTTAGGTAAAATTTTGCGGGGCCTACATATTATGGTTATCGGATGTTTTGTTCTATGACTTTGAGACAAGTTGGGGAGTCTACTATTGATTATTTGATTGCATGATTATGTGTTATATTAGTCCTAGTCTGAGTCATACTTGTGGATTGTTTATGACTTGAAGAGATTGATTTCGAGGATGACTCGAGTAAAGAAATTTTTAGACACATGATATATTACACTCTACGAATGCGTGGAAATCTTGGGATGATTCAGGTATGGTATTCGAGGTGGAGGTAGTATTCATGGAGTAGGGATTTCACTCAGTTTCTTAGAGGCACGAGTTACTTCTTAAGGTATTTGTGTGCTAATGGAGCACAAGTCATTCGGTTCGTTTTGGTGGTATATTAGAGATTTGGGCAGAGTGGGATTTGCGGTATTTCTATATCATTGTGGATTCTATATTTTAGAATCATAAAGGTAAATGAAACAATATCAAATTCACATAAGGCCTCTTCGGAGTGGGTATCTCAGATGTGGCATTTTTGAGTACTTAAGAGAGAATACAATGGCTTATGGGCTTTGGGGAGATGTGATTTCATGCTAGGATTTCTTGTGGTGAGCGTTGGGTTAAAGATCATAGTGTACTAGAAATGAGAAGTGTTAACTTGGAAGCTAGTCGAGAGGAACTCGAAGAAATAGATCATCTTGGTAGTGGTTAGATCGGCATGGTAATGGGAATGATCCGTTTTGGTTCTCTTGGTGTGGTTCTACCGGTGTTTTGTGGCAATACTCTTAGGATGAGTAACCTGCGTGACTTGGTTGAGTTAGATGGGTTTAGTTCTAATAACTTGGTATGTGCTAATGGGTTTCAAAGAGTTCTCGATGATTTCTACCACAGTTTGAGATGGATATTTTCTACTGGCACGAGGAGTATGTTGTGTATCGTGATTTTCTCCTAGATGGGATCAAGTGAAATGTTCTTGGCTGATCGAGTATGTATCCTGCCTGTGAATCAGAGTTGATAATGGTAATCTCGTGCTTTCATTTGATGTTATGTTAGATCGATTTGCATGTGCATGTTTGCAGTCCTGTTTCGACAGGAAGGCCATGAGGTCTAGATAGTATGGACGGTTTCTGATGTTAAAAAGAATGATGGCACTATCTGGTACCGCCTGAGAAGAGTGTGCATTTCAGAAGGTGCCTTGTGTTTTGACTTACGGATGCTTCATTGGTGTTGCAGTACTCGCCTGGTTGATCCACTACTGATGTTATAATTTTTCTATATGGAACGGAAGAATGGAGTGTGTTAGTGGATCAGATATGGTAATTCATGTATTCTAGGTATTTGGATCCTGGGAGTTCTCAGAGGCACAATGTTTCTTGGTTGCAGCCGGTGAAGGTATGGTCAAGTTAGAAAACTAATAGTATGTGTTATGGTTAGGCTGTTGTGGACCCTTAGAAGGTTATTTATCTATTTGTGGATGACCGGAGTTGATTTGGAGGCCCATTGTGACAAGGATGTGTATTCTATACCTGGTCAGATTTGTTTGCTCAGCACATCTATTATGAAGGATGTGTCATCAATTAGAGTTGATCTTATTTGTGTCTGTTGGGTTCCATGTATTGTTCTTCGATGTTGGAATGGGTTGTGAGACTGTTGACTATGTACACACATGATGCGTTCTGTTTGGGCCTAGTGGCGAAATTCGAGCGAGATAGTTCTTGGGGTGTTGAATGGGTGAATGCGCCTTGGTTATGCTCTTCCAATTTGTGGTATATTGTGTTATCCGTTCCTCCATGATTATGGTCATGCACTTCGTGTATTAGTTGTTGATTTGTGTATGGTTGTTAATTTTCAGCATTATGGCTCGAGGTATTTCATGTGGACCGTTGTTTGGATTGGGTCATGCACTGCAGCGAAGTTATGTTGGGATATGATCCCTTGTATCATTTATGTGTGTTTTAGTTCTCCTTGTGTGATAGGTTCATTGAGCTTGTGGTGGTACCCTTTGAGCTTGCGTAACAGTTCTCTCATTTAAATCTCTTTCCATTTTTGGGTGCATTTGAGTTGTTGCTTATTGGTGCACTAATTGCATGGTATGTGGCTCTAGGTGTTATTGGTGGGGCATGTCGGTCGATCATCTTTTACTGGGTGAGATGAGGTTATTGAACCTAGAATGAGCACAATCGAGATTGAGTAAGGTATATTTGGAGATGTGACGATGTCACTAGTCGGCTTAGAATTTGGGCTATGGTTATTGTTGGGCGAGAGAGCTCCACAACTTATTGATTTGATGGATGGTTATAAACACAAATAAAGGCTATTAGACTTCATAGTCTCATGGGACGGACCAAGTCTCAATCCCTCACGGTATACACCTACACGCCCGTCACCTAGCATGGGTGACACCTCCAAACAGTCACATTATACAAACTCCGAGTTTCATACCCTCAATACCAGATTTACAACTGTTACTTACCTCAACCGCGAAGAAATCCTACTCCAGAATGCCCGTTCCCCTCGAACCGGCATCCAAAAGTCCCGAATCGAGTCACAACCAATACAATATGATCAATATAGGCTAAAGGAATCAATTCCACAAGAAAATTACCAATTTATAGTCAAAAACCTGAAATGGCTAAACCCGGCCCCCGGGCCCATGTCCTGGAATCCGAAAAAAAATACAAAACTCGAAATCCCATTCTCTCATGAGTCTACTCATACCAAATTTACTCGAATCCGACGATAAAATCCAATTCAAAACCTCTAAATTCCATCTCAAGAACACTTCCTCTTTTTCCCCAATTTTCACCCCAAATCACAAATTAAATGATAAAAGTAGAGGTATAATCACGAGATTTAACCAAAACCAAGTGAAAAACATTACCCCAATAGCCTCCGTGAAAATCCCTTCAAGAATCGCCCAAATCCGTGACCTCTAGCTCAAAATATGAAAAATGAGCTCAAACCCTCGATTTTGAACCTTTTAATTATGTCCAGGCTTTTTCGCACATGCGGCTCCAAATGCGCACCTGCGGAGCCGATTTTTCACAACAAAATTTGCATCTACGGAAAATCACCTAAGTGCACATCTCCGCACCTGCGCTCCCTATCTGCTTCTGCGACCTCGCAGGTGCGGAAAAGACCTCGCACCTGCGACCACTGCTAGTACTCCTCACTTCCGCTTTTGCGGAAATCACCCGCTTCTGCGGGCTCGTAGATACACTCACCTATTTGCACATGCGGTTCCTGCCCAGGTCCTTCTAGGCCACATCTGCAGCTCTTCCTTCGCTTCTACAGGCTCGCATCTGCGGTTCCCACTTTGCAGGTGCGGAAAACACCATTAGCAGCAACTTCAGCTGCAGTTTCCAAACTCTAAACACTCCGATAGCCACCCGGAATCACCCCGAGGCCCTCGAGACCTCAACCAAACATATCAACAAGTAATGTAACCCCATACGAGCTTAGTCGGACCTTCGAATCACCCAAAACAACATCAAAACACCAAATTACCCTCGGATTCAAGCCTAAGAACTTTTAAACTTCCAAATTTCGCAAACGACGCCGAAACATATCAAACTACGTCCAAATAACCTCAAATTTTACACACACGCCAAAAATGACATCACAAACCTGCTCGAACTTTCGGTATTTCATTCTGACCCCCATATCAAATTTTCACTGCCGGCCAAAATCGCCAAATTTCCCACTTTCGTCAATTCAAGCCTAATTTTACTGCGTACCTTTAAATCACATTCTGGACGCACTCCTAAGTACAAAAACACCTAACGAAGCTAGCGGAGCCATGCAAATTCAAATTCGAGTTTCATTTACACACAAGTCAACATCCGATTGACTTTTCCAACTTAAGCTTCTACTAAAGAGACTAAGTGTCTCAATTCCTCTTTGAAACCACTCCGAACCCGAAATAACCAACCGGATACGATATAATACACTTGTAAAGCACAAAAGAAACAGAAATGGGGGAAACGAGGCTATAACTCTCGAAACGAGCGACCGGGTCATTACATCCTCCCCTTTTTAAACAAACGTTCGTCTTCGAATGGGTATAGAAACATACTTCGAGTCTTAAATAGGTGTGGATATCTACTCCGCATTTTTCGCTCGGCCTCCCAAGTGGCCTCCTCCACAGTCTGACCTCTCCACTGCATCTTCACTCAAGCTATATCCTTTGACCTCAACTTTCGAACTTGCCGATCCAAAATGGCCACTGGCTCCACATCATAAGTCATATCACCATCCAACTGAACCATGCTGAAGTCCAAAACATGGGATGGATCACCAATATACTTTCTAAGCATAGAAACATGGAATACTGGATGCACACTCGACAAGCTAGGTGGCAAGGCAAGCTTATAAGCTACCTCCCCAAACCTATGAAGCACCTCAAAAGGACCAATGAACCGGGGGATAAACTTGCCCCTCTTCCCAAACTTCATAACACTTTTCATGGGTGATACCTTCAGCAAAAGCTTCTCCCCGACTATGAAAGACACCTCACGGACCTTCCTGTCCGTATAGCTCTTCTTCCTAGACTGCGCCTTGCGAAGCCTCTCCTGAATCACTTTCACCTTGTCCAAAGCATCCTGAACCAAGTCTATACCCAAAAGCCTAGCCTCACCCAGCTCAAACTAACCCACTGGAGATCTACACTTCCTCCCATATAAAGCCTCATATGGAGCCATCGGAATACTCGACTGATAACTGTTGTTGTATGAAAACTCCACGAGCAGTAAAAACTGGTCCCATGAACCTCCAAAATCAATGACACAAGCGCATAACATGTCCTCCAATATCTGGATATTGCACTCACACTGTCCGTCCATCTGAGGGTGAAAGGATGTGCTCAACTCAACCTGAGTGCCCAACTCTCGCTGCACAGCCCTCCAAAACTGTGATGTAAACTGAGTGCCCCTATCTGAGATGATGGAAACTGCGACACCATGCAAGCGAACACTCTCTCGGATGTAAATCTCAGCCAACTGCTCTGAAGAGTAAGTACTACTAACTGGAATGAAGTGCGCAAACTTGTTCAACCGACCCGTAATAATCCAAATAGCATCCAACTTCTTCGAAGTCCATGGAAGCCCAACTACGAAATCCATGGTGATCCCCTCCCACTTCCACTCTAGGATCTCTAACCTCTAAAGTAAGCCACATGGTCTCTGATGCTCATACTTAACCTGCTGACAATTGAGACACCGAGCCACAAATCCAACTATATCCTTCTTCATCCGCCTCCACCAATAGTGCTATCTCAAATCCTGGTACATCATCGCGGCACCCGGATGGATAGAATACCGCGATCTGTGGGCCTCCTCAAGAATCAACTCCCGAAGCCCATCCACATTGGGCACACATATCCGCCCCTGCATCCTCAACACGCCATTATCATCAATAGTCATGTCTCTAGCATCACCTCGTTGAATTCTGTCCTGAAGAACGAGAAGGTGGGGGTCATCATATTGACGCTCCCTGATACGGTCATAAAGGGAAGAACTGGACACCACACATGCTAGCACCCGACTCGGCTCCAGAATATCCAATTTGATAAGCTGGCTAGCTAAGGCCTGAACATCCAATGCCAAGGGCCTCTCTACTACTGGAAGATATGCTAAACTCCCCGAACTCTTTGCCCGGCGACTCAAGGCATCGGCCACCACATTGGCCTTCCCCGGATGGTACAAAATAGTGATATCATAGTCCTTGAGAAACTCCAACCATCTATGCTGACGCAAATTAAGATCCTTCTACTTGAATAGATGTTGTAAACTCTGATGGTTAGTATATATCTCACAATGAACCCCGTATAAATAGTGCCGCCAAATCTTTAAGGCGTGAACTGTCGTGCCCCCTTTTTCTCGCGAAATCGGGTTTCGACATTTTTTGGTACAACTCCTATTTTGAGAGGGTAGGTGGTGTTTTATACTTCAATTATACACAAGATGGGGGGTATTTGTGTGGTGTCCAATTTTTTGAGTACTGTCTCAATAGAAGAACCTGGTTCTTCTTGGTGTTCCAACTTTTACTGGTGCGGAATAATAAATGCAGTAAAGTAAAAACACAGAGATTTTTACGTGGAAAACACCTGGATCAAAAGGTGAAAAAACCACGACCTACTCCTCAGTAGGATTTTCCCAACTCTTCACTACAACTCTGAGCCAAACAATATTTGCAAAATAAACTCTTTTGTAAACCTAAGGACTAACTCTAATCCCTTTGTAACAAACTAGCCTCTAGCTAATTGCGACAAGCTTCAAGTTAACTCTAACTTGAACAGTGTGTACCTATTATAATTGCTTCTAATAAAGCTGAAAGATACAATATTAAATCAGCTACTACAACCAACTAGACTCGAAAGACAACAGATGGAACTGGTTCTTCTAGCTGGTCAGTAGCCTTTGTGTCGCATAAGGATTCTGATTGCAAAATTTCTCTAATAATTTTGCCTTCAGTTCTTGCTTCAATTTTGTCTTTGTGTGAATAATTCTTCCGTAGGAATACTTCAACATTATATAGCGCAAGAAGTTGAGATGCTCTTGTTTAGTTCTAATGCAACTCTTCCTTGGTGGAAGAGTTTGTGTTTATCTCAACTTCCTTCCTTTATTTATGTCCTTGCTGAACTCGAAATCTAACCCCTTATCAATTTGCAACTTTTTCGCATTAGGAGACAACCTCTTAGTTCATGGATAATTCACAGATCACGTTTATCTCCTGTGCATGTACGGTTCTTGTGCCAATTGGTTCTTTAGAGATGTTTTCCCTGATGGACCTGGTTCAACTGGGTAGGCATTTGTCAATCTTCAAAACCAGGTAGTGACTTGGGTCAACAAATTCCCCCTTTTTGATGATGACAAACTCTGTGCTCAACCCTGTACAAACTTCAAACACTTTTTATGGTTTTAAGCATTTATCATGGAGAGACCAGGTTCATTATGTTATAAATATCCCAACTTTTTGAAATTTTGAACAAGCACATATTTTCCCCCTTTTGGCATCATCAAAAAGTTGCAAAATGATAAACTTACCAGAGTTGTTAACAATTACTCATGGCCATTGCGGCAACTACAGGTGCAAACATGATTAATCATCAAAAGAAACCAATAAATGTAAGCTATCTAAGAAACTGAGATAAGTCAATAACAAAAACAGTAGAATTCATTGATTAGAACGTAACTCAAGCACTTTACAAAAAAAAACTAAAGCAGACACTACCATGAGGAAAAACAACAAAAAATAGAAACAGAGCAAAAATTGAACTGGGCAATGAGGGGTTTTTGGTAGCTCTGGAATTCCTAAGGTTGGGAAGGGGCAGATGAGGTTGGGGTCTTGGCTTGAAGGAGATAAAGCATTTGTTGAAGAACACCTTCATTTTTCTCCTTCTCCTTGGATAGCTCAGATCTGAGAGCATCCCGCTCAGCTTCAACCTCATGAAGGCGAGAATTCAATCGAAGGATCTCCGCATCCTTTATCTCTCCTTCCTTCACCAATGACCTGACTTTGCTATTGACTGGCTGCTTCTTAGATGAACCAGGTTCATCCTCAGGAACATTGACAATATAATCACATGTCAGCAAAGTGTTCTTCCCAAAATAATCCTTAGCAGTAGCATCTTAGCTTTCTTCACAGGAATCTCGAAGTGGACAAGCACAGCTGTCAGAATAAAGCCATAAGGAATAGCGTGTGCTTTGGTTCCATTTACAATTCTGTCCAAGAGCTGAATGATGAAAGTTGGCTAGTTAATCTACTTTCCTCTGTACAGTCACTCCATAAGTGTTAAGTCCATATAACGGGCGATGTGCCTACGCTCTGTCTTGGCAGCAGAAACTTGATCACAAATTTGAAGTGTAGCTTGTTCTGGGGCTTCATTTCACTTTTTAACACTGGCATGGGCTCAAGTTCCTTCTCATTTTCACAAAAGAATCTAGTGATGTTGAGATCTGAGGCCATTCCATCGAGACTGAGCCATCTTTCCCTAGTGTAATCATCATAGCCCTCAGCAGGGATATTCAGAATCTCTCCCAGCTCCTTTGCATCAAATGTGATCTGAATCCCCTTGACTGTGGAGGTTACCCTGCCATCCTTCACACTTGAATTGGCCATAAACTCCACCAGTTCATTCCTTGCCAGCCTTCCTTCGAGTGAAGGACCATGTCTTTCCATCCCTGCACATCCAGTGCATTCAACAAAAAGATCATTCCTGATTCTTCCATATCTCTCACCAGCTTTCCTTTAAGAATAGTACGCTTGCCAAACATGGTGAGTCAGTCAGATTGATCACTGGAGATTTCCTCTTCTCCTCCATTCCATTCTCTTTTTTCTTCTTCTTCTTCTTCAACAACCTTCACTTTCTTGGCCTTGGACCTGGTCCTTTTAGCAGTGCTTGAGGGTGTGGCAGACACAGAAGCTGACTTCTTTGAAGAAGCCTTAGCCTTCTTGGGCTTGGGTGTCTCAACCACAACTGGAGCCGGCTGCTCCTCATGATGGACCAGGTCCATCGTCTCATCATCAACAATAACATCCTCAATAGGCTCTCCTACCTTTGCCTTTCCCTTGGCAGCTTTCTTTTTCTTACTCTCTCTTAGAGCCCTTTCTAAATCCTCTTCTCCTTGTCTAACAACACTTCTTGTAGCATGAACCTTTGGGGCAGAAACATCAGCAGATATAGAAACTTTTCTTTTCTTTGGGGTAGTAGCCTTCTTTGATTTTGAAGTTATTTTCCTCTTGGGATTGTAGGACTCCCCCAGCTTCCTCAGCATCTCAGTCAATGTCTCCTCGACAGATGAACCAGGTTCATCTGTTGATTTTTGTAGGCTCTCTAAACCTGTTGCTGCTTCCCCAGCAATACTTCCCCCTAAATCTTTGACTCCTTCTTCATTAATCACATGAGCGGGGCCACAAATAGCCAACGTGGCATCGTCCTCCCTAGATCCCCTTACAAAACCTCCTTCTCCCTCTCTCTCTCAAGATTTTTCCCAGCTTTCTTTGCCTATCTGGAACTTCTACATCAATAACTGACCCAACCAACACAAACCTGTTTTCAGTAGTAGTAGTTTCATATTCAACTTCAAGATTACCTTGCTCAAAACTGGATGAACCTAGTGCTTTATCCTCATTAGTGGATTTGAAGGATTCACTTGAAGATTCAGACTCATGAACCTCGCTGGCTTTAAGAATTTCCTCCAAGAATCTTGCACGAGAGTCAGAAGCAACTGATTTTTTGGCCAAAACTTTTACTCTTCGTGCCCTGGGGGCTGGAGTAGGGTTAGGTGTGGGTTCAGGAGTGGGTTCAAGAACTGGAGGGTTTTGGGGAGATGAAGATCTGTTTGGTGAATGTGAACTATAAACTGAATGAGAATTAGTACTGGAATTTTCTTCCCCATGATCAGAGTTTGTGTAGGAAGATGAAGCAGGGGGTGGTGAAGACATTGCTATGAATAATTTTGGAAGGAAAGAGACGATCAGTTTTGGTTAGAGAAGATTAGAGAACTTGGTTCGACTTAATGATGTTATGAAGAGGGGAAGTAATGATGGCCCTTTTATAAGATGTGGCTATTAATTATACAACAGGCAGAATATTTACTCAAGTGAGAGTCTAATAGATGTAGGAGTGTCATTGATTAGAAAGTTAAGAATCCCCTAACTCTAGGCTAATTAAGTAGCGATGGGACTTCTTGGAATGGGTTCATTTAGGGATAAGTACAAAGAATTTGAATGAACCAAATATAGATAGAGTCCTGGTCATGTGTGACTGTAATTAATTCAATAATTGTGTGAAGATAAGCACATACCTTGTCAGTCAGATGAACCAGCAGGGATGAACCAAGTTCATCGTGTTAAAGTCTTTAATTTGCCTCAATTTACAAAGATAGAAAAATATCATTAGCAACCAGGGAATCATATTAATACATGGCAAGAGAGTATGACGGTAAAATCATGATATTGAGCAATGATTAGTCTGGTTGATTATCTATGTTAGTGTTTCTAGCCAAAAAAAAATCATTTTTTTCATTTTTTGTTTGTTTTTCAATTAGGTGATCTTAATCATCCCTAATTCAAGCCTGTTTCTCTCAAAATGCTCCCTACTTAGTGCTTTAGTAAAGATATCTGTAATTTTTTGGTCACTAGCACAAAATTCTATTGAGATTATTCATTTTTCATAGTTATCCCTTAGGAAATGGTGTCTAACTTCAATGTGCTTAGTTCTTTTATGATGAACCGGGTTCTTCGTCATACTAATTGCACTAGTGTTGTCACAGAAAATAGGAATGCATCCAACCTCTATACCAAAGTCCATGAGTTGTTGCTTGATCCATAGAAACTGACCACAGCATGAGGCTGCAGCCACATATTCAGCCTCAACAGTAGACAAGGCTACTGAATTTTGTGTCTTGGTGGCCCAAGACACAAGGCAGGAGCCCAAAAAGTGAGCCATGCCTGAAGTACTTTTCCTGTCAACCAGGAAACCTCCATAATCAACATCACCATATCTTACAAGGTCGAAATTACTACCTTTAGGATACCAAAGGCACAATCAGTGGTGCCTTTCAAATATCTCAAAATTCTCTTCACTGCAGTTAGGTGGGACTCCTTTGGATTTTCCTAAAACCTAGCACACAGTCCTACACTGAACACAATATCAGGTCTGCTGGCAGTGAGATATAATAGAGACCCAATCATCCCTCTGTATAGCTTCTGATCAACGGATAAACCAGGTTCATCCACATCTAATTTTGTAGATGTGGCTATGGGGGTGTCTATTTCCTTTGAGTCTTCCATTTTAAATTCCTTGAGCAATTCTTTCACATACTTTTGTTGATGGATCATCGTTCCATTTGAGTTTTTCTTGATTTGAAAGCCTAAGAAGAAGTTTAGCTCACCCATCATACCCATCTCAAACTCGCTCCCCATAAGTATAGCAAATTCCTTACTCAATTTTTCAGAAGTCTCCCCAAATATGATATCATCCACATATATTTGCACAACCAGGAGTTCTTTACCATTTTCCTATAAGAACAAGGTGCTGTCAATTTTACCTCGTTTGTATCCATGTTCTAGCAGGAATTTTGATAGACGCTCATACCATGCTCTTGGTGCTTGTTTGAGACCATAAAGAGCCTTGTCAAGTTTGTATACATGGTCAGGTGACTCCTTGCTTTCAAAACCTGGAGGCTGTCTGACAAATACATCTTCCTTCAGATAGCCATTGAGGAAGGCACTCTTAACATCCATCTGATGGAGAGTGAATTCCATGTGTGCAGCAAATGCTATAAGAAGTCTGATTGCCTCCAGTCTTGCCACAGGGGCAAAGGTCTCATCATAGTCAATTCCCTCTTCTTGACTGTATCCTTGAACAACCAGTCTAGCCTTGTTTCTTGTAACAGTTCCATCCTCATCGAGCTTGTTACTGAAGACCCAATTTGTGCCAATCACTGATCTGTCTAGTGGTCTGGGTACCAAGTGCCACACTTGACTTCTTTCAAATTGATTCAGCTCTTCTTTCATGGCATTTACCCAGTCAGCATCTTGTAGGGCTTCACCAATGTTCTTTGGTTCAATCAAGGATAGAAAGGCATCAAATGCACACAGCTTTTTCAAAGAGGATCTTGTTTTGATTCCAGATGTCAGATCTGTTATGATGTTCTCAAGAGGGTGAGAACCTGATATCTGTGTGGTTTGAGAACCAACTGTTCACTTCTGGATAGTTCCATGGTGTCTTATTGTTGTGGAATAGGATCAGGGCCAAGGTTCACATCTTGAGTTCCCCCTGTCATGTTGCTTGGGGTAGTTGGACCTGGTCCATCACCTGTTCCATCTTTCATGTTTGCTTCAATGTTTTCACTGCTTCTCACCAGTCCAATCTCCTCATCTTCTGGTTCTTGTCTCTCAGCAAGAGTTTTAGTTTCATCAAATACAATATGTACACTTTCTTCTACACACATAGTTATTTTATTATACACTTTATAAGATTTGCTATGTGATGAATATCCCAAGAATACTCCCTCATCACTTCTGGCATCAAATTTTCCTAGGGAATCTTTGCCATTATTGTGCACAAAGCACTTGCATCCGAAATCCCTAAGGTGGTATATGTTGGGATTTCTCCCTTTAAGTAATTCATAAGGAGTTTTCTCTACCAGAGGCCTGGTCATGCATCTATTTATTATGTAGTATGCAGTGTTTATTGCTTCTGCCCAGAAGCTATGAGGTAGTTTTCTAGAAAGAAGCATGGTTCTTGCCATATCTTCAAGAGTTATATTCTTTCTTACAACAACCCCATTTTGTTGTGGGGTTCTAGGGGCAGAAAAATTGTGATTAATACCATGTTCATCACAGAACTCAGCAAACTTTGCATTCTCAAATTCAGTACTATGATCGGATCTTATTGATGCTAGTTGATTTCCTAACTGATTTTGAGTTTTCTTAACAAATGAGGTGAACATATCAAATTATTCATACTTAGATGTCAGAAATAAGGAGTGAGCCTTGAATAGTCATCAACTAGCACCATTACATATTTCTTACCACATCTGCTCAGAGTTCTCATAGGACCACATAGGTCCATATGAACCAGTTCCAATGTTCTGGTGGTACTGACCATTTTTTTACTTTTGAAAGAAGATCTTACATGTTTCCCCTTGCACATGCCTCACAAACTGTCTTCCTTGAACTTAATGTTAGGAAGCCCTACCACTAAGTCTTTAGAGACTAGTTTGTTTAGCTTATTTAGACTTGCGTGACCAAGTCTTTTGTGCCACATGAGGGGATCACTGTCCAACACACTTAGGCAAGTGAGTTCATTTTCAGACAATGTGAACAAGTCTATGACATAGATGTTATTCATTCTTTTTCCCTACAAAAAAATCTTGTCAATAAGCAGGTTAATCACAAAACATTTTGTGGAAGTAAAGGCAACCAGGTTACCTCTGTCACACAGTTGTGACACACTGATCAGGCTATATTTTAAGCCACCTATCAGGTACACATGTTCAATGGAATGTTTGTCATCCTTACCTACCAACCCCAATAATTTCACCTTTCTTTCCATTTCCAAAGGAGACATTTCCTCCTTTGAGGCTTTCAACTGAAAGGAACTGTTCCATGTTCCCTGTCATATGCTTTGAGCAGCCACTATCCAAATACCAAATTTAGTTGCCTCCTCTCACTTGAACCTACAAAAAGAAATCAGGGGTTAGTTTTAAGAACCCAAACTAGTTTGGGTCCTTTTCTATGAGTGAATGGATGAATCAAGCTTTTTCTGGCCCAATTTGGTAGCCAGTTTTTCTTTTTAACAAAACTCTCATTTCGATTGGCTTGCTCTTTTGCAGTACACTCAATTTTGTAGTGGCCAGTCTTACCACAGTGGGTGCAGATTTTATTTTCAGGGAGTGTGAGATACTTGCTTCTAGGATCCCACTTGGGCAATTGACTCCCAAATCCAATCCCTCTCCGGTTGCTACAATGATTCTTTTGAAGCCATATCAAGGCATCAGAGGATTTATTCTATTTACAAGTTTGATCTAATTCATGTTTGACTTTGCCAAGCTCTGCTTTAAGAGTTCTTATCTGTTCATCCTTGGCATATATATTATCTTTTAGTTTTTCCACATTTTCTTCTAACATTATATAATAATGATCAACAACCTTTTTACTGGATCCTAGCTTTAGCTTTAAGTTTTTAGATTTTAGTTCTAGAATCTCAGTTTCAAGTGGATGAACCTGGTTCAACAAGACAATGTTTTTCTTTTCAGATTCACTTAGTCTGATTTTCAGGTTCATGCATTTTGCTTTTAGCATTTCACATTCTGTAGAGAGTTGTTCCTTCTCTTTGGTTGTTTCTTTGGAATCATCCATGAAATCAAGTAGCAATTCAGAGAGTTTTTCCTTAGATAGGAACTTTATTTTATTTTTAAGATGGGATATACTTACCTCTGGTTCTTCATGTGATTCCTCATTGGATTCTCCAATTGCCATGAGCGCCTGATTTTCATTCTCACCATCTTCTGATTCTTCATCTGAACTTTCCCCCTAAGCAGCAACCATAGCTTTTGTTGTGGTTTTCTTGGGTTGGACCAGTTACTTCTTCTTGTTCCTTCTTTCATATCTCTCCTTTTTCCATTCCACTTCCCATTTTGGACAGTTCTTGATAAGGTGGTCAGTCTTTCCACACTTGTAGCATCCATCGTTGGTTGACCTTTCTGGAGTTTTTGCTTTGTTGTAATTCCCTCCTCTAGAGATACCCTTCTTCCTTATTAAAAAGTTTCTGAATTCTTTGGTGATCATGGCCATCTCATCTTACTCAAGATCTGCTCCCTCAGTGATTCTCAGTGCTAGACTCATCTCCTTCTTTGGACCATCCATCTTCATTGTCTGCCTTTTAACTTCATAGGCAGTAAGGTTTCCAATTAGTTCATCCAATCTGAGCGTTACCATATTTTTGGATTCCTGGATAACAATGATTTTACTTTCCCAGGAGATTGGTAAGACCCTTATCAGGATCTCCTCTACCCTGTCCTCTTCAAGAATGACTCTACCAAGAGACTTAAGTTCATTTGTCAAAGTTGTGAACCTTGTGTACATCTCTTGGATTGTCTCTCCTTCTTTCATAGTGAAGTTTTCATACTGTGAGTATAGAAGAGTACCTCTTGATCTTTTTACCGGAGGTGTTCCTTCATGGTATACTTGCAAGGTATCCTAGATTTCTTTGGCTGTGATGCAGCTTTGGATTCTGCTATACTCGTCTGGACCTAGTCCATACACTAGCCACTTCTTAGCCTTTGCATTCTTCTCTCATTTCTTCAGATCCTCAGCAGTGCAGTCAGCTCTAGTCTTTGGTATATATACATCTTCAGCAGTCTTCATCATGGTAGCTAGAGGGCCATCAGTGACTATGTCCCATAGTTCATAGTCTTCTCCAATCAGGTGGTCCTTCATCCTATTCTTCCACCAGGAGTAATAATTGAAGAGTGGTGGCCTTGTAGTTGATTGACCCTCCCAGTTTTCAGGTGGTTCACTCATTTTGATCTTTTCCAAGGTGTTAGCCTTTTCAAGGATAATCTGCTCTGATACCAATTGATGTTTTATACTTCAATACCACACAAGAGGGGGGGTGATTTGTGTGGTGTCCAATTTTTGAGTGCTGTCTCAATAGAAGAACCTGGTTCTTCTTGGTGCTCCAACTTCTACCGGTGCGAACTAATAAATGCAGTAAACACAAATATTTTTACGTGGAAAACACCTGGCTCAAAAGGTGAAAAAACCACGACCTACTCCTCAGTAGGATTTTCCCAAACTCTTCACTACAACTCTGAGCCAAACAACATTTACAAAATAAACTCTTTTGTAAACCTAAGGACTAACTCTAATCCCTTTGTAGCAACCTAGCCTCTAGCTAATTGCGACAAGCTTCAAGTTAACTCTAACTTGAACAATGTGTACCTATTACAATTGCTTCTAATAAAGCTGAAAGATACAATATTAAATCACCTACTACAACCAACTAGACTCGAAAGACAACAGATGGAACTGGTTCTTCTAGCTGGTCAGTAGCCTTTGTGTCGCACAAGGATTCTGATTGCAAAATTTCTCTGATAATTTTGTCTTCAGTTATTGCTTCAATTCTATCTTTGTGCGAATAATTCTTCAGTAGGAATACTTCAACATTATATAGCGCCAGAAGTTGAGATGCTCTTGTTTAGTTCTAATGCAACTCTTCCTTGGTGGAAGAGTTTGTGTTTATCTCAACTTCCTTCCTTTATTTCTGTCCTTGTTGAACACGAACTCTATCCCCTTATCTTTGCAACCTTTTCGCATTAGGAGACAACCTCTTAGTTCATGGATAATTCACAGATCACGTTTATCTCCTGTGCATGTATTGTTCTTGTGCCAATTGGTTCGTTAGCGATGTTTGCCCTGATGGACCTGGTTCAACTGGGTAGGCATTTGTCAATCTTCAAAACCATGCAGTGACTTGGGTCAACTGTAGGGAATTGGAATTGTGAGTGTTGCCACCTAACGGATTAAGGTGCGTTAAGGAACCTAGAGCAGATAACTCATATAACCAGTTTGCATCACTAAAGATCCGGTAAGGGATCAAATTACCTTGAAGGGAAGGTTTTAGGCACCCCTCGAGGTCCATAACGGTGGGTTACGGCCAAATTAAAATTAAGCGAATTATTCTAAGCAATTTGGACAAATAAAATACTCAATTTATTTTAGAATAACAATTGGGGGGGGGGGGTCCTAAGTTTTTTAGCCTATAGGATTACCCTGTGCAATACTTTGTAAGTCCCTCAAGTTGGGGTGTTACTCATAGTACTTAGCACACGGACTATCATCTCCTTACTACCCGATTACTATATTTAAGTTGTTACTTAAGCATTTTAGTTGATTCTAGCTCGTTCCCTATGCGTGCACTACCCGTCCCTTATTTATGGCCCTGGAGGTATTAGGACCTCTATTTGGGATAGTTCTAGACCCAGCCTATGTTTATCAAAAATGTAAAATCTAGGCGACAAGAAAAAGCAATTAGGACTTTCAGATAAAAATCAAATATAGGCTCATATTGACCTCCACACATAAAACAGCAAATGCACGCAATCGAATCTGCAAACTTTATTAAGCTTAAAATCCTATAGGCAGGATATCTATGTGAAAAAACAGAGTGCAGGGGCAGTTTTATTAAGGTGAGTGTTAAGACCTGTTGTTTTCCTGCTGATTTTATTCAGTATAATCTGCGCACTTCAGGCAGTAATACATCACAAATATAAACCCAGAATTATTATTAAGTCCTACAGGTATATTTCCTAAGTGATTGACAATGGCAATTGAATTCAGAACCAATTAATGGAATCCTACAGGCATGATTTCTACAGGTTTAATGGTTACAGACCTATAGATATGATTTCTAGGTGTAGCACTGATTTTAAATTTATAGAGACATGTTTTTATTTTTAATCCTAAAGGCATGCTTTCTAATTACTGTACTGACTTAGGTCCTATAGGCATGCTTTCTAATTACTGAATTGATTTAAATCCTATAGGCATGATCTCTAGGTGTGAGACTGATTTTTTATCCTATAGACATGATATCTATTAAACCATGTATGGGCAGAAATTATGCAGATTGTCAGGAAAACAATTAAATCAAACATCAAGTTCCTATATGCATGATTACTAATGCACATTTGTTGATCTTATGAACAGGACTTCTAATATGCAATTTAATGTCAACCCTATAGGCAGGATTTCTAATATGCAAATATAGAACTCAAAATTAATACCATCACGAAAGTCCTATAGGCAGGATTTCTAAGCATACATTTTTTTTTAACAAATGAGCAGAATTAACAGTATAACTAAACCCTATAGGCAGGATTTTTACCCTGTTTAACAAAAGGAAATAAGAAACCCCCCAACTTTACTAAATATCCCCAGAATCTGTTTATTACAAAGTTATTACAGACCAGCATAACAAATGAATTACATAATAGTAATGGAACACTATAGGGAGCCTTCATTAGGCCCTGATAAACCTGGGAATCAGGCCTTCCAACCATAACAACAGCATAGTGATTCATCCATAACACATCAGAACCAGGTTTCCAGTGTGTCAAAGTTCCCAAGGGCCTCAGGGACCCAGGGAAATGCTCACACCAGAACCACACAATTAGAAGATAGCTCACAAGAGATTGGAAAAACCAATTCCCAGTGTGTCGGAGTTCACAGGAGTCTCGTGGGGACACTGAGCAGTGCTCACACTGAGGTGTTTGAGAACCTAAAGGACTAAGAGTGGAGGTTTAAAAAATCAATATATAAAAGGAAGTAGGGGGAAGATTTCAAAACAGTTTGATTTCAGAAGATACAAGGTTTAGAACACAGAATTGCAGGCAGAACTGCATTAAGAAAACAAGCAAGGTTTGTAATGTTGTTCATGCTCAAACACACAGTTTAAATAAGTTGAAATCTGGAAAAGTCTAGTTAAGCTAGGCGTTCATGCTAGAATTTAAGACATCCTTATTAAACCAAATAGTCATAACCCACATGAATCCAAGACATATTAGAAAGCAAGTTACCAAAGCATATAAATGACAGAACAAGAAGCCTAGCAACAATACAAGTTTCAAAGGTTTAAGACTAATTGATTACTTAACCTTCTGACATTATCCTAAAGATACCCAAATTCTGAACAGGTTCAGAACAACACATAGGAAACACGTATGCACATTTCTTAAGGGGATTCATGTTATTCAAAATAACCAATCTCAGACTAACAGTATCAACTATAGGACTAAAAGAGAATCATAGAAGCATAAAGGCAGAATCATGCTAAAAATAAAGTTCAAATATGTTGTTCGAACAACGCAGATTGTGGAGACATAGGAAATAAAATGTCAAGGGGATAATGACTTACCAGTTAGGCAGGAAAGCAAGAGAATACACCACAGTAGTTAATTCCCGAATCAATTGGCCTTGGTTTTCAGTCGGCCAATACCAGAAACAAACGAGCAAAGAGAACTAGAGTAAAGAGAATCTAGGTTTTTAGTGAGAGTATTGAGAGTTCGAGTTTGCCTAAAGGGGAAGGGAGAAGGTTTTAAATAGTATTCAATTAGGCGAACAAATAAGGAAAGAAATAAAACATACATAAACAAGGAAAGAAATTATCACATGTGATCAGTAAAGAAGAAAGAACTTTAAAACCCTAGTTTTAGGTAAACCTCAAAAAATCGGTAAAAAATAAAGGCAATCAAATATACACTGCATGCGATGAACATAGACAAGAAATTTTTCAAAACGCAATACCCAATCGAACCAGATATAGTCCAGATTTAGGGTCTGAAACCCTAATTTAGGGCAAGTAAAAGAAATCAGCAAAAATAGGCGGATTTATGCATAAGAGGATGAATATTGACGGGATAACAGTTAAAATTAAAGTTTGAACCAATTTTGGTTTGAATCAAAAGAGGATCTGAAAACCCTAACCTTAGGGTTAAGTACGAATCTGTGAGAGATACGAAAATAACCGTACTCACAAAGAACAGGCGATGAACACAGACGGAATAAATAACAGGATTTGAACCAGTTTTGGTTTGATTCTTACAATATCCGCTTTCCATATTAGGTAATACCAAAAATGGGTAGCCAGTAGGGAGGAGGGGCCAATATAGTAAGGAGATGGGGAGGGAATCTCATCAAAGACGCGATTAGGGGTGATTTTGGGTGACGACGGCTTAGGGTTTTGAGAGTAGAGGAGGGGTTTGAGAGGATACAGAGGCGATGGGTTTGGGTGAATGAGGATTGGGGTTTAGACAGGTGGGTTAATTAAAGGGCAGGTGCGATGTGGACTGTTGATTTTGGAAATCAACGGTCCCGATACAAAGGGTCTTGGGTCGGGTATTTTTAGACGGGTAGAGGGATTGGGCTAACAGGTCATGGGCTAAAGGTATTGGGCTGGTAAGGGGTGTTGGGTTAGTCCGAAATTGGGGTTTAGGGGGCTAGATTTTAAATACCCAATTTAACAAATAAATAATTTATAAAAAAATATCATTTGTGCATGAAAATGATCTAAAATAATTACTTAATATTATAAAAATATGAAAAGTCATTTTCTGTATAAATAATGCAATTATGTACATGTATAGGCTATTATTGAAAAATATGAAATTTAGCCTAAGGATGCAAACATAATTATAATAAATACATCCCAAAATATTTAAAGCTTAATATGGATATAAATGATGAAAATTAAAGTATAAATCATCATAAAAATTATTTGTGATGCAATTAATAATTATTTATATAATAAATGCATGAATAAATTGATTAAAAGCCTTTTAAAAATTACAGAAAATTATGGAAAAATACTTGATGATGCTCATGCACTATTTTGATGGTATATATGTATATTTAAAATATATGAGGAAAAATATTGGGTATCAACAACTGCCCCTCTTTACCTGGGAAGGATGAAAGAGTTATCAGGTAAAGAAATGATGACCGATTTTGATCGAATGGGGTGATTTGGAAGATATAGGCCGCACTCTGGCTTCTGAGCTGCCTACATATACCTGGTTTTACAGGAATCAGGTCGTGTGTAGTTCTGGATCCAATGATGAAGTAAACCAATGGAGTTGTTGCAAGAACGAAAAAGATGTTCCAAGTAGGGTTAATTGGGGTTTGAAACAGTTATGGGTAACAGATGATGAACGGTGGTGTTTGAAATACTTTGAAGGATGTGGGTGGGAACTGGAGCGGGATTTCTCCCATTGGGATAACGGTTACTTTCCGGACCACCTGCAAATTTACGAAAATACACTACAAGCACATATGTATAAATTGTTGCATAAACTTAGACATGATGCAAATTCCCTTTGGACCATGAAGACTGTCTTTGGACGGTGAGGATGGAGTCCTTAGACCATGATGTCCCGGGCCATGAATTGTATGGTAAGGTATTAACAAGCCATGAAATGATGTCCTCGGGCCATGAGAATGATTCCTTCGAACCATGATGCCTTTGAATAATGATGTGCAAGATTTGAGATATTCTCAGGCCATGGCATGATGTCTTCCGGCTATGAGGATGATGCCTTCGGATTATGATGCCTTCGGACAAGTTGGCTATATTTCAGCCCATAAGGTATAAAGACATGATGCTTAAGGTGATAACAAGACAGAGCTTAGTCTTGCATAAAGTTAAGGTTAGAGCTTAGCCCGAGAGAAGAGAATAACGCAAGGTTTAGGATAGAGTAATATTTGTGTTTATGCAAAGAGGGACAATGCTTAGTCTCGTGAAGGATTCGGGACAGTGCTTAGTCCCATGCAAAGAGAAGGCAGTGCTTAGCCTTATGCAAAATGGGGAGGCAGGGCATAGCCTCATGCAAGGATTGAGACAAAGCTTAGTCTCATGCAAAGAGAAGGCAGTGCTTAGCCTTATGCAAATAGGGAGGCAGGGCTTAGCCTCATGCAAGGATTGAGACAGGGATTAGTCTCATGCAAGGAGAAGGAAATGCTTAGCCTTATGCAAATAGGGAGGCAGGGCTTAGCCTCATGCAGCGATTGAGACAGCGCTTAGTCACATGCAAGGAGAAGTCAATGCTTAGCCTTATGCAAATAGGGAGGCAGGGCTTATCCTCGTGCAGGAATTGAGACAAGACTTAGTCTCATGCAGGGAGAAGGAAGTTCTTAGCCTTATGCAAATAGGGAGGTAGGGCTTAGCCTCATACAAGGATTGAGACAGGGCTTAGTATCATGCAAGGAGAAGGCAATCCTTAGCCTTATGCAAAATGGGGAGGCAGGGCTTAGCCTCATGCAAGGATTGAGACAAATCTTAGTCTCATGTAAAGAGAAGTTAATGCTTAGCCTTCTGCAAATGTAAGAGTATAAGTGATGTATCCTTAGCTGGCAGCGTGTCTTGTGTATAGCAGTTGTGTTGTTGAGACGATGCCTATGATGATGACCTTTTCCTGCATCTAAAGAAAATATGTGAGTTTTGTAGGGGAGGTTGGTTCATGTCTTTGTCTGCTTGCTCTCCTCCACTTTGGCCGAAGGTCCTGTTTAAGTCACCGTGGGTAGCATTTGGCTAAAAAGTAAAGCTCTTTTCGAAAGCATGCGTGCATAGTTTTCAAATACATAGTAATATATAATTTAGAAATCAATTAGATGAACCAGTAATTGTGACATTATTAGATACATTGTGACTTCCTTTGCCATAGAATTTTGAGGGTCCTCCTCAAAATTCTGCCCCAGTTAACTAAGTGACTTTCTGGCTATTCTGTATGTTGCTGTTGGCTGAACTTGGTTCATAATTTTGAGGGTCCTCCTCAAAATTCTGCCCTAGTTTCTGATTGTGGGAATAAGTGGAAATTTTATTGAATTGTGACCGAACCCACAGGGTTGCCTACGTATCCCTTCTTAAACGGGAATCAGGTCAAGCGTAGTTCAATTTACATCACATGAATAGTTCACACATAGTATCTTTTGACTACATCTGAATTGATAGGCTTTGGCCAGATTTCTCCGTACATTTCTGCGAGTATGAGCGGTCCTCTTGTTAATACTCTGTGAACCATGTAAGGACCTTGCCAATTGGGTAAAAAATTTCCTTTGGCTTCATCTTGATGTGGAAATATCCGTTTCAGCACCAGCTGCCCCGGTATGAACTGTCTTAGTTTGAACCTTTTATTGAAAGTTATGGACATTCTATTATGATAAAGCTGACCATGACACACTGCATTCATCCTTTTTCTGTCTATGAGGGATAATTTCTCATAGCGGCTCCTTATCCATTCTGCGTCACTAAGTTCTGCTTCTTGTATGATCCTCAGATAAGGAATTTCTACCTCGGCGGGAATGACGGCTTCGGTACCATAAAGCAACAAATAGGGAATTGCTTTGGTCGATGTACGGACTGTGATACGGTATCCTAGTAAGGCAAATGGTAATTTCGCGTTCCATTGCTTGTGTTTCTCTATCATTTTTCTTAGTATCTTCTTGATGTTCTTATTGGCGACCTCTAAGGCTCCATTCATTTTAGGCTTGTACGTTGTGGAATTCTTGTGCTTGATTTTGAAAGTTTCACACATGGATTTCATCAGATCACTATTGAGATTGGCATCATTTTCGGTGATGATGGACTCTGGAACCCCAAATCGACAAACAATCTGATCTCGACAAAATCTGCGACGACTTTCTTGGTCACAGCTTTGTACGATGCAGCTTCAACCCATTTAGTGAAGTAATCGTTGGTCACTAAAATGAACCTGTGCTCGTTCGAAGCAGTGGGTTCGACTGGACCAATGACATCCATTCCCCAGGAAACAAAAGGCCAAGGTGCACTTGTTGCATTGAGTTCATTTGGTGGCACTCGTATCATATCTGCATGTATCTGGTGGAATTTCTGGACATACAGGATGCAGTTTGTTTCCGTAGTCATCCAAAAGTATCCAGCCCTGAGTATCTTCTTGGCTAAGACAAAGTCGTTCATATGTGGGCCGCAAGTTCTGGCATGTATCTCTTCGAGCAATTTGGACGCCTCTTTGGCATCAACACACCTTAACAGTCCTAGATCGGGAGTTCTTCTATACAGAATTCCTCTGCTTTAGAAGAAGTGATTGGACAGTCTCCCCAGTGTGCGTTTCTGAGTATGGTTTGCATGCTTCAGATATTCATCTTTTGCCAAATATTCCTTGATGTCGTGGAACCAGGGATTTCCATCTGTTTCCTCTTTAACATGAACATAGTATGCCGACTGATTATGGATCCTAACTGGAATGGGATCGATGAAATTCTTGTATGGATGTTGTATCATTGATGACAAGGTGGCCAATGCGTCTGCAAATTCATTCTGAATTCTGGGGACATGCCAAAATTCTATCTTGGTGAACATCCTCTTCACCTCTTGTACATGATGTAGATACAGTAGTATTTTGGTATTCTTGGTAGCCCACTCTCCTTGTACCCTATGTATCGGCAGGTATCAATCACTGATCACCAGCAGTTCTTGAATATTCATGTCAACTGCCAGGTTGATGCCCTAATATGCAAGCTTCATATTCTGCCATATTATTGGTGCATGGAAACATGAGTTTTGCAGACACCGGATAATGCTGACCAGTTTCTGATACCAAGACGGCTCTGATACCGACTCCTTTGAAATTTGCAGCTCCGTCGAAAAACATTCTCCGACCGTCGTAGGCTTCAACAATTTCCTATCCTACGAATGATACCTCTTCGTCAAGAAAATACATTTTTAGGGGTTCGTATTCTCCTCTTACAGGATTTTTGACAAGATGATCTGGCAATGCTTGTCCTTTGACCGCCTTCTGAGTTACATAGATGATGTCGAATTCACTCAACAATATTTTCCACTTTTCCAGCTTCCCGGTAGGCATAGGCTTCTGAAAGATGTACTTCAGGGGATCCATCATCGATATGAGGTATGTAGTATAGGCACAAAAGTAGTGCCTCAATTTCTGAGCTGCCCAGGTTAGAGCACAGCAAATGCGTTCTAGCAGAAAATACCGTGCTTCATATGGTGTGAACTTCTTACTCAAGTAATATATGGCTTGCTCCTTTCTTCCCGTCTCGTCATGCTGTCCCAAAACACAACCAAAAGCTCCATCTAAGACTACAAGGTAGAGTAGTAATGGTCTACCAGGTTCTGGCAGGACTAAGACTGGTGGTGGGGACATGTATTCCTTGATCTTGTCAAAAGCCTTTTGACAATCTTCAGTCTACTTGGTTGCGGCATCCTTCTTCAAGATTTTGAAAATTGGTTCACATATCACTGTAGACTGTGCTATGAAGTGACTGCATTAATTGAGGCGTTCCAAGAAACTCATCACGTCCTTCTTGTTCCTTGGCGATAGTAGTTCCTGGATAGCTTTAACCTTTGACGGGTCCAACTCTATTCCTTGGCGGCTGATGATGAATCCCAACAATTTTCCGGCAAGAACCCCGAATGCATATTTTGCGGGATTTAGCTTTAGATTGTACTTCCGAAGTCGGTCAAAGAATTTCCTCAAATCTGCTATGTGATTTGTGGCCTTCGTGGATTTGATGATGATGTCGTCAACATATACCTCTATTTCCTTATGTATCATATCATGGAAGATAGTTGTCATTGCCCTCATATAGGTGGCCCCAGCATTCTTCAGACCGAACAACATCATTTTGTAGCAATACACTACCCTTGTGTAATGAAGGTTATTTCTCTGCGTCTTCTTCGTCTATCCAGATCTGATGATAACTCGTGAAGCAATCTACAAAGGATTGGAGTTCATGCTTGGTGTATTGTCAATCAGAATGTGTATATTTGGTAGTGGGAAATCATCCTTGGGACTTGCTCTGTTTAGATCCCGATAGTCGACACACACCCTGACTTTTCCATCTTTCTTTGGAACCGGTACAATGTTGGCTAACCAGGTTAGATACTCAACTACCTTGAGGACTTTGGCTTTGATATGCTTGGTGACTTCTTCCTTGATTTTCAGGCTCATGTCCGGTTTGAACTTTCTGAGTTTTTGCTTCACTGGCAGACACATTAGGTTTGTAGGTAGCTTGTGAGATACTATGGATATGCTCAACCCTATCATATCGTTGTATGACCATACAAAAATATCCTTATATTCTTTCAAGAAACGAGTGTATTCTTCCTTCTCTAACGGTGACAAGTGGATGCTTATGCGAGTTTCCTTGATGGTATCAGAATCTCCCAAATTGACTATCTCGGTTTCGTCCAAGTAGGACTTGGGCTTGTTCTCAAAATTCTCAACTTCTTTGATAATTTCCTCACGTTTTACATCCTCTTCTTCTATTTCCTCTGAGTCATTGTCCTTGTGTTGTGTTGTCTCATTACATGTCACAGTCGTTGGTTCATCAAGATAAGAAATAGTAATGTTGCAGAGAGAAAGATATGAAAGAAAAATAGTAATAATAAAACATCAAGCCATTGGTAAATATTAAAATGTCAAATAAAGCGATAGCTCAAATAATGTTTTCCAAAATGAAATACTGAAAATATTGTTTTAAACAAAGTGCTCAAGAAATAAATGATGCTAGTAGCCTTGCTACCTCGGGACTCGTCGGGCCCTTGATAGTGTAGCAGTCCAGTTCTTGAGAAACGCTCCCTTCTCCACTGTCTGAATGGTAAGGACTTCTTCCTCCTCCTCCTCAACTATCACACAGCAATCCATATCATCATCTTCTAAAAACAAATTCCTCAGCGCAGCGAGCACTTCTTCTTCTTCGAATCCCCATATTGTATCGGACTGATGGAAGGATTGGCTCAAATGCGGGACTGGTTGCTCAAGAGGGTAATATGAACCATGCCATGGTGGTGACCAATCATCCTATTCTTGCCGGGTATACGGATATCCAAGCCCAAAAGTTGTACCTTTACATTTCAGTTGTATTGGCTTAGTAATGGCTTGGAGTTTCTTCCCAAGTCCTTTGTCGGGTTCATACCCCGACCATGCCAGTATGATTTCTATTTTGCTACTCCACTATTTATCTTTCTCAATTGTATTGACACGCTCGATGCGGTGATAAGTCTCTCCGCCCAACTTCCTTCTATTTTCCACGACCAGAACAGTTTGATTGGTATAAATGGGATTTCTCCCATCTCCATGAATGATTACTTCTTGATGATTCCATTCAAATCTCACAACCTGGTGCAAAGTGGACGCAACAGCCCCAGCGGCACGTATCCAAGGTCGTCCTAACAGCAAATTGTAAGAGGCGAATATGTCTAGCACCTGATATTTAACATCGAACCAAGTGGGACCCATCTGCAAGCATAAATTGGTTTCCCTGATTGTGGCTCTTTGCGACCCATCGAACGCCTTTACATTCATGGTCTCTACTCGTATTTCATGCAAACCTTTGCCCAACCTTTTTAGAATTGACAATGGACAGATGTTGAGGCTGGATCCTCCGTCTATCAAAACCCTAGCAATGAACTTATCCTCGCATTTCACTGTGATTGTAATTCCCTGTTGTGGCTCAATCCCTCAGGTGGCAACTCATCTTCGTGAAAGGTGATCTTGTGGCTCTCCAACACTTGCCCCACCATGTTGGCCATTTCCCCACTGGTGATATTGTTGGGTATGTATGTTTCATTCAACACCTTTATCAAAGCATTCATATGCACCTCAGAAATTTGCAATAGTGATAGGATGGATATCTGGGCGGGAGTTTTGTTCAGATGGTCTACCACAGAATATTCCCTTGCATGTACCTTTCTCCAAAGATCATCCGGACCGGTTTCAATGATGGGTTGTTTGGCAGTGGTTTCCTTACTTGTTCCTCCTAAATTCTCAGGTGTATAGATTTTTCCAGTTCTGGTCATCCCTTGTGCAGCACCAGACTATTCCATTTTTGTCTCCCCTTTCCTCCTGGCTTCGGCAAGATAATCCCAAGGTACGACATTGGATTTAAAAGGCGGTGTGGATGCTACCGTCATAGTGAAGGGTGTGGTTACTTCCACTTCAAATAGAGCAGGTGTAGCTGCAGGTGTTATCACTTCGATTTCGAACGAAGTTGATGCAGCTATCTCAACTTCGACTGGTGGTTGTACCTGTACCACAATAGGAGTGAGTGTGACTGCAGGTTTCTTAGGGTCATCGCCTTCTCGAATAAGCCCAATTGACCCTTCAGAATCCCATTCTTCATCAGTTTCCATCACATTTACTCATCCACCCCTATGGTCCGGGAGAGGGTTGTTGCGGACATTGGGCGCGGCTTCCTTTGCTTGTACGACTTTGGTATCAATTAGTATCTGAATCTTATCTTTCAGAGTGCGGCATTCATCGATGGTATATCCCTTCATGCCGGAATGGTATGCACATGTTTTGTTTGGGTCCACTAGGAGGAGTTTTCCATGGCAACAGCGGGAATAGGGGTGACATATCCGGCAGCCTTCAATCTTTCATATAACTGGTTGATGGGTTCGGCAATAGGGGTGTATTGTCTGGGTGGTTTGCGATCGAAATTAGGCCTGGGTATTTGATAGTTTGGACGAGCTGGAGGTGAATGATAGTAGGCTGGTTGGGTGTTATAAGTATGGTAGGTGGTGGCCGGTTGAGGATATCTGGGAGGTTAAGGTTGGTATGTGGGTGGAGGTGTTTGGTATACGAATGTAGATTTTGGACCTTGGGCTACCATTACTGTCCTTACTTCTTTATTCTTTGATATGCCTCCTGATTGTAATGTTTTGTTCGTAGCCTGCAAAGCCTCAAAATTTGTTACCATTCCGCTTTTGATACCTTCTTCAATCATTTCTTCGAGCTTGATGATGTCAGAGAACTTGTGATTCTCAATGACCATTAACCTCTCATAATATTGTGAATCTTGAGCTCTGAAAAATAATTTGTTCATCTTCTTTTCTTCTAATTTTGGCCTGGCCTTTGCTGCTTCTGACCTCCACCGAGTAGCATACTCGCGGAAAGTCTTTGTTGGCTTCTTCTTGAGATTCTGTATGTAGAATACATCCGGTGCATTTTCTGTATTGAATCTGAATCTATCCATGAAGTCTGATGCCATGTTTACCCAATTAGCCCATTTCTTGGGATTTTGACTTATGTACCAAGATAGAGAGCCTCCAGCAAGGCTTCTCATGAACAGATTCATGTGAATCCTTTCATCCTTCCAAACCCCTACGAGCTTGTCACAGTAAGTTCTCAAATGTATCTTTGGGTCGCCCGTTCCAAAACATTTCGAACTTAGGACGTTTTTAACCTTCCGCCAGTTCAACGTCTGGTTGAATGCACATGTCCTCATAATTCAAACCTTCAATTCTATTACCTCCTTCAACACCTTGGACTCGGCTTGTGAGCTTCTTGAGCTCCTCTGCCATGTTTTTAATGAGCATGCCCTTCTCGGCGGATTCTGGTGTATATGAGATTGGTTGAGTGGAGTGGAGGTAGGGTTTCCATATATATGGGATTGTTTTGATGAATGTCGAGGGTTTGGGTGTAGTAGTGATCATTGGTTTAATTTTGAGGATCGGGGATAGGTTGTGTGGTATTCTGAGGAGTGTGATAAGTGGTTTGCGAATATTGAGTCGGGAGAGGCTGTTGTTGAGGGGTTGTTGGTATGAATAAAGGATTAGGATTTTGGGGAGGTGTTGCATATTGGTAGGGTGCGGGAGGATTTTGTGGACGTTGGTTTGGTGTGTTCTGAGGAGGTACGGGGTTTTGGGTGTTTGGTTGGTTGATA
The DNA here is from genome assembly GCA_005239505.1 of Nicotiana paniculata. Classification (NCBI taxonomy): domain Eukaryota; kingdom Viridiplantae; phylum Streptophyta; class Magnoliopsida; order Solanales; family Solanaceae; genus Nicotiana; species Nicotiana paniculata. The sequence goes on along the minus strand of ML322443.1, from coordinate 137,145 downwards.
TCTGGGACGTTTAGGGTGAGGGAGAGGTTTTCCAAGTTGCGGACCTGTTGAAGTTCCCCTTGAAATTCTAGTATTTTCTGCTCTAGCCGGAGGACCAAATCATTCTGTGCTGGAGTACTCTGACCGTCTGAAATTTCAACATTCTCCACGTGCGCAGTATTTTATTTCCGGATACCACTCATATTATACATCTTAACATTTCCCTTAATTTTCGGATTACTTGGAGGAGGAGGAGGTGGAGGGCCTCTGGATCTGGTGTGATATGTTGATGATGCCAGTATGTGTGAACCAACCTTGGGGAATGGGAATAATCAAAAAAGAAAGAAAAACAAAAAGTACCAAGTCATAAGAATTCTGGAAAAGTATTTGCAGTATTTAAACACATATTGCAAAAATGTAAATTCGCGTCCTAATTTGGGAGCCTCGTTATGCCCGAGGTTGGCCTAGCAACAAGTAGACTTGGAGAAATTTAAAGTCAATAATTGCCTCATTTCATTAACGTGATAAATAAGACAAATCTAAAACGACAATAAATAAATAAGTCACTAATGGTGTTTGCCTTATTACATTCAAAAAGTAATTCTAAAACAAATAAACCTAATCTACTTGGTCCTAGAGGGACCTTCTCCAGGTTTGGCTTTCTTGGCTCCATTGATCAGGTTCCCCAGGTCGCGCATGTCCAGTAGTAGGTATTCCCTTGATAGATTCCCTCTTTCGTTACCCTCAGCATTCTGGCAGTCTATGACTCTTTTCCTCATTTTCCCCTCTAACTTCATTAAAACCCTGCTCCAGATACTCCAGCCTTTCCGTTGACCTATTAACCATTTCCCTCCATTCATTGATTGCCTTCATATCGATCTTGTGTTATTACAAATGCTCGGCCTCGGACTCGTGAACTCTTTTGCGCAGTCTGTTATACTTCATCTGTGCTTCAACAACTTCATCTATGACTTTGTTTCCTCGATCGACCCTTGGCTTGACTATTCCTGCTATGTTATCGTCCAACCATGATGGGTAGAAATACACATGCCCTGCGTGGTATCGATCTAGTTCGATGGTGTCCTTTTCCACAATGACCTTCAAGTGCCACGTGTGTTGAGCTTCAGATTTGTACGGGATGTCATCATCTTGAAAATCTGCTCTGTAGTGACTCATTTTGGAGACTCGCGGTATAATTTGTTTTCTACCAGCTTGTCTCATGACCCTGATAGGAACATAGGGGTGTATTCCCCTTAACCCGATCAACACCAAATGCGGAACATCCCTGGATCTGATGATGAATTCACTGGTAGGGAAGCACTCGAATCCAATGAACCTGGTCCTCGGTCAAATTGTCAAAAAACTGTACCCATTCTATAGCATTCTCTGGTTGAGCAAATCTGTCTGGGATAAAGGTAATTCTTTTGGGGTGATGGAAAGCTATGTGATAATTCCATGGTCTCTGTGGAAACTCTTGGCAGAATTGGCCTCTTTGGAGATGTTCCAGCAACCAAATCTGTAGCAGCAAATTACAACCCTTGAAATGTTTGAACCCTTTCTGGAAACGATCCAAAGCCCGATATATTTTTGCTATAATCATAGGAACAATAGTGTACATTTGTCCCTCGATTCCCTCTATTAAGGATTTGGTTACCATGGCCAGTCTGGTGTGAATCCTGTCCATTTTGCTTGGAAACACTATCATACCCAAAAATCAGACGATGAACACGAAAACCCTATGATGAATCCAACCCAGGGAGGTGATGGCGAACTCATCATGAAAGATACAGTAAGATTTGTTGTGTTTGTATCGTTCATAAAGGAAGTCAAAAGGTATGTAGGACTTCTTCAAACATACGAAGTCGTCGTTCTTTCTTAAGCCCGTCATTTTCAGAAACCCCCCTGGGGGTGAGATTTTCCGGTACCAATAAACTTGGATTGTCCCAAGGTAGTCCAGCGAATCCTCCTATTTCCTCCAAAAGAGGAGTCATTTCTATATTGCCAAAACGGAATACAACCCTTTCTCCGTCCCAGAACATAGTGGCAGCTTCAATCAACATGTTGTTTGGTTGGATGTCTAATAAGGAAGGTAAGTTTCTGAGGACTCTTTTCACATGATTTTTGTCCCTTGACAGAAGGTCCTCCCACTAATCTAGCAATAATGGTGGTATATATCGGACCATGCTGAACTTGGGGACTTCGTGCCTCATTATCTGCAAAATAAACAGGGTTAGACCCTTTCCCCCTTCGGATTTGACTATTTATACATTAACTATTAGCATATCGGCATTTATTTCTCCAAATAATGCACAGATCGTGGTTGTGTCTGTTGGGATCATGGAAACCCCAGTGGACTTTGGACAAGGCTTGACTTAAAGGGTTATTATGCGGACAACATATTAACCCAGGCTAGGTTTGACCATGATGCATGTGTAGTTATTATCAGATTAAGGTTTCTATAGAGTTCTAGACCGGTACCCTCAAGCGGACAACTTGAGGGGGAAAGACACGGAACAGTCTACTGCACCACTGATCGACTAGTTTTACCGTAAATAAGTCTTTCGAAATTCAAGAAGGGTGACATAGGAAGAGCGCAGACACTCATCAAGTGTTGATATGGTATTAATTACGCACGAGTGGAATATGATGTTGAGCATGATTTATGCAAAAAGAAATATAACACGTTGTCAAGTATTTGCACGATGAAAAATGATAAAATGCAGTATTTAATAATTGTAAAGTCATTTAAGAAAGAAAACAAAGAGACAAGTCATTTTCCATAGTAAAAAGTAACAATAGGGAAGAGAAATCATAAATGAATGAAAATAGAAAAATAAATTCACATAAAGTGGGAAGGGGAAGGGGTGTGCAAGTATTAACGGTATAAGACATGTTTAAAGACTAATTCATAAAAAAGGTTTGTTATGGTAAGAGCCTAAAAATATCCCCAGCAGAGTCGACATGCTGTCGCGCCCCCTTTTTCTCGCGAAATCGGGTTTCAACATTTTTTGGGACAAATCCTATTTTGAGAAGGTAGGGAATTGGAATTGAGAGAGTCGCCACCTAACCGATTAAGGTGCGTTAGGGCACCTAGAGCAGATAACTCATATAACCAGTTTGCATCACCAGAGATCGAATAAGGGCTCAAAATAATTTGAGGGTAAGGTATTAGGCACCCCTCGAGGTCCACAACGATGGGTCCTGGCGAACTTAAATTAAGCGAATTAGTCTAAGCAATTTGGACAAATAAAATACTCGATTTATTTTATAACAGGAATGAGTGTCCTATGTTTTTTGGCCTATAGGATCACCCCGTGCAATACTTTGTAACTCTCTCAAGTCCGGGTGTTACTCATAGTACTTAGCACATTGACTATCATCTCCTTACTACCCGATTACTGTCTTTAAGTTGTTACTTAAGCGTTCTAGTTGATTCTAGCTCGTTCACTATGCGTGCACTACCCGTCCCTTATCTATGGTCATGGAGGTATTAGGACCTCTATTTGGGATAATTCTAGACCCAACCTATGTTGCTCAAAAATGTAAAATCTAGGCGACAAGAAAAAGCAATTAGGCATTTCAGATAAAAATCAAATATAGGCTCATATTGACCTCCACGCATAAAACAGCAAATGCACGCAATCGAATCAACAAACTTTATTAACCTTAAAATCCTATAGGCAGGATATCTATGTAAAAAAATAGAGTGCAGGGGCAGCTTTATTAAGGTGAGTGTTAAGACCTTTGTTTGCCTACTGATTTTATTCAGTATAATCTAGGCACCTTAGGCAGTAATACATCACAAATATAAACCCAGAATTATTATTAAGTCCTGCAGGTATATTGCCTAAGTGATTGACAATGGCGATTGAATTCAGAACCAATTAATGGAATCCTACAGGCATGATTTCTACAGGTTTAATGGTTACAGACCTATAGATATGATTTCTAGGTGTAGCACTGATTTTAACTTTATAGAGACATGTTTTATTTCTCTTTTTAATCCTATAGGCATACTTTCTAATTACTGTACTGAGTTAATTCCTATAGGCATGCTTTCTAATTACTGAACTGATTTAAATCCTATAGGCATGCTTTCTAATTACTGAACTGATTTAAATCCTATAGGCATGATCTCTAGGTGTGAGACTGATTTTTTATCCTATAGACATGATATCTATTAAACCATGTACGGGTAGAAATTATGCAGATTGCTAGGAAAATGATTAAATCAAACATCAAGGTCCTATAGGCATGATTACTAATGCACATTTGTTGATCTTATGAACAGGACTTCTAATATGAAATTTAATATCAACCCTATAGGCAGGATTTCTAATATGCAAATATAGAACTCAGAATTAATACCATCACGAAAGTCCTATAGGCAGGATTTCTAAGCATATAGTATTTTTTAACAAATGAGCAAAATTAACAGTATAACTAAACCCTATAGGCAGGATTTCTACCCCGTTTAACAAAAGGAAATAAGAAACCCCCCAACTTTCCTAAATACCCCTAGAATATGTTTATTACAAAGTTATTACAGATCAGAATAGAAAATGAATTACATAATAGTAATGGACACTATAGGAAGCCTTCATTAGGCCCTGATAAACCTGGGAACCAGGACTTCCAACCATAACAACATCATAGTGATTCATCCATAGCACATTAGAACTAGGTTTCCAGTGTGTCAAAGTTCACAAGGGCCTCAGGGACCCAGGGCAATGCTCACACCAGAATCACACAATCAGAAGATAGCTCACAAGAGATTAGAAAAACCAATTCCCAGTGTGTCGGAGTTCACAAGAGTCTTATGGGGACCCTGAGCAGTGCTCACACTGAGGTGGTTCTATATTATGTTACTTTCGTTATATAAATGAGAGAGTCGCTCGTAGCTAGACAATAGCTTCACTGTCATTGTTGCAGATTAAGGTGCAGTGAGTTGAATTTAGTATTGTTATTGGACAGATTTATATAAGGTATGTTAAGACTATCCCTTCTTTCTTTTTGGCGTGATCCATAAGATACAAACGAAACGAGCAAATCTAACCAAGGTTAGACAAGATACTTACCTCAAGAAGATACTTACCTCAAAGAAGACAGACCGATACTCTAAAATGAACTTCTCGGGTGAAATGACCTCCAGACGAGTCAAATCTAACCAAAATAACTTCAAATCACAAATAAAACTCATAAGAAACTATTCCAGATCAGAAAGCCTCAATCTCCATCAAAATCTAAAATCGACCCAAAAGTTGATCTCCGGGCCCACACCTCGGAACCCGACAAATTTCAGTAAACCCGAACACCCATTCCGATACGAGTTCAACCATTCTAAAATTATCAAATTCCGATACCAAGTCGTCCCTCAAATCATGATTTTTTATTTTAAAATTTTTCTTTAAAAACCTCCATTTTCCTCAACTCAAGATACAATTTAATGATAAAAATAAAGATAAAATCATGGAATGTAATAAATTCTAGGTGAAGAACACTTACTCAATCGATTTGATTGAAAAATCCACAAAGAAGCTCCCAAAACCGAGGTCTAAAACTCAAAATATGGAGAAAATGGCACAACCCTCGAATATAAACTCTTTTCCATGGACTTCCATATCTGCGGACAAATAAGAGCATTGGCGCAAACCGCATTTGCGAGAATTGTTCGCATCTGCGAACTCAACTGACCAGCCCAGTGGCCGCACCTAGGCAAAAGGAAGTCGCACCTGCGACACCATAGAAGCGCACAGGTAGACGCAGAAGCGTAAATCTCCGTATTCGCGGTCAGTGGGCCGCAAAAGCGGCCACCGCATCTACGACGAACACTCCGCAAAAGAGAAGATCCCCCTCATGCCTCAATATCACAAAAGCGACAAAACACACGCATAAGTGACTTCGCATTTGCGATAAAACTTTCGCAGATGCGGTACACCAGATGCATACCTGAACACAAGCATAAAAATCATCTGAAGCTAGTCCGAGACACACCCGAGGTAACCCCTGTCCAAACATACCAAAAAGTTCCATAACCTAAAACGGAGCCGCTAGAGGTCTCAAATCACATCAAACAACGCCGAAAGTACAAATCTCACCATGAATCAAGCTTATGAACTTTCAAGTCTTCCAACTTCTAAAACTCGCGCCGAAACCTATCAAATCAACCCGGAATAACGTCAAAGTTTGCAGGCACATCCCAAATAACATAAGGGAGTTGTTACAACTCTTGGAAGCATTTTGACCCTGATATCCAATGTCAACTCTTGGTCAAACCTCCCAACCTTCCAAACTCCAATTTTTCCAACTTTCGCTGACATGCTCCAAATTACCCTACGGACCTCCAAATCAAAATTCGGACGCACGCTGAAGTCAAAAATCACCATAAAAAGGTGTTGGGATCATCCAAAACCCATTCTCGAGCCGTTTACAAAAAAGTCAAATTACGGCCAACTCTTACAGCTTAAGCTTTCAAACTTGAATCTTTCTTCCGATTTGACTTTGAATCATCCGGTAACTGAATTCAACCATGAACGCAAGTAAATACACATAATACAAAGTTGCTTAGGACCTTATGCCAGCGAACGGGACTTAAATTCTAAAAATGACCGACCAAATCATTACATTGAGTGCCCAACAACAAGTCAATACCAAAATCGATATCTCTATCGAGCGGCATGTCACGAAGGTCTATTGGAAATAGATTCAGGAATTCTCTCACTACCGGAGCTGACTCAAAACAATACTTGTGATGACTACGTCTGATGTGACTGCCTCTGTCCTACCCGAAAAAGCATAGAATCTAGCTAGGTCTCCCCCTTTAGGGCCACCCCACCCGTCTGACCTCCACCCCTAGCTGATTGTGTAGGTGGAGCGGAAATTAGAGCGCCAACCACGACGTGTGACCCCTACAGACCCTGTATAATATGTAGATCATGTGTAGTCTATGGAGGTGCACCCCTCCTAAGTCTAGGGCAATCCATCACCATATGCCCGATATCCCCATACTCAAAACAAGCTCTCGGTGGACGTTGCTGCTGAAACTGACTCTGTCCTGGTCGGCTAGACTGACCACTAAAGGCACCCCGTGCAAGAGGTGCACTAGATAATGGCTAAGAAAAATGTGCAATCTGAGAATTCAGAATAACCGGAGTACCACTATAAGGTGGAAGTGCTGAATGGACCAGATGGCTCATATAGCCCCTGCAATGACGGGCTACAACTGGGGTGCAGGCATCACTATATCCTCCAAAATCTCGAGGCCTCTTGGTCTTCATGTCCTCTCTCTCACGGCCCCGCATACCCTCCAACCTCCACACGATCTCTACCATTCGCTGGTACGGAGTATCTGCCTCCAACTCTCGAGCCATGTTGAATCTAATACCATAGTTAAGCCCCTCGATGAATTGATGTACTCGCTCCATGACTGTAGAAACCAAGGTAGGTTCATGTCTGGATAACTCACGGAATCTGATGGCATACTCTAACGCTGTCATAGTACCTTGTGTAGCTACTTAACCTCTATGCGCCATGCATCCTAAAGGGTCTGGGAAGAAACTCTCTCAAGAACATCTCTGAAAACTGACTTCATGTGCATGAAGCTGCATCGGCTGCGCTACCCTCCTCGTAAGCCCGCCAGCACTGATATGCTACTCCTGACATCTGGAATATAGTAAAAAAGCAACTCCGCTCATCTCCACAATACCATGGTGCGGAGAATACTATGTCACTTCTCTAGAAAACCCCACACATCCTCTATAGCTAGGCTGTTGTAAGTAGGAGGATGATACTTCTTGAACATCTCAAGTCTAAGCTGCTCCTGATCATACTCCACTGCCCTAACCTCGGGCTGAACTGGAACAACAAGTTGTGTAGGCATAACCTCCGGGTCTTGATCAAATGGACCTGCTATTTTGGACTACGAGCTGTGGAAGTCTGAGCTCCTCCCCCAGCCTAAGATGTAGCTGGAGAAAGTGGAATCAACCCCGCCAGAGCTAAAGTATGGATCATGCTTAAGACTTGTGCTAGGGTCTCCTGGAGTGCAGGGGCGACAACAGGCGCCTCGGGCGCCTGTCCCCCAACTAGAGCTGCTTGTGGCTCCTCAGTCGCTGCTTAGGAAGGTGCTCTAGATGCACCACATGCCCCTCCTCGGCCTCGGCCTCGACCTCGGCCTCTCGCGGCTCTAGTAGGGGGTGCGGGTGTCTGATCATCGGATCCAGCAGTGGGTGTCCTCACCATCTTTAAGAGAATAGAAAGACAAAGGTTCAGATTTCGAAGTCAACAAATTCGCACGATAAGGAATCGAAGAAGTGGAGTTTTCCTAACAGTTTTGTAGCCTCTCGAAGATAAGTACAGACGTCTTCGTACCGATCTATAAGACTCTACTAAACCTGCTTATGGCTCGCAAAACCTATGAACTTAGAGATTTGACACCAACTTGTCACGACCCCGATTTCCCACCTTAGGATGACGTGATGGCACCTAGTCTCTAAGACTAGGTAAGCCTAACATGCATAGAGAAATAGTGGAAAATAAACATGAAACCTCAACTTTAACTATTAAACTATCATATTAAGTCTTAACAGCACAACTGATAAATAACTCCCACTATCTAGTGAAACTAGGTCCTAAGCTGTACAAAATATTCTAAAACATCTACTACAATACAGTTTGATAAAGGAAATAACAATAATGAGAAGGTAACAGAAGGTGACTTCAAGGCTTGCGGACATCGAGCATGTATATCTTGAAATCTCCTGAAAGCAGCTAGCCAATCAATCTCAAGCGTCTAGCACAAGTAGACTTACCTGGATCTGTACAAAAGATGTGCAGAAATATAGTATAAGTACACCACAACGGTACCCAGTAAGTATCAAGCCTAACATCGGTAGAGTAGTGACAAGTCCAGGTTAAGAAACCTAGTAGGACATGATAAACAGAAAACAAATATAATAACGAGAAAAATGGAAGGCAAAGAAATGGATGATAACAAGGTAGTTTAGTAAGGTAAACTAATGACATAATTTTAAGCAGAAAATGCAACGAGAAGAAAACACATAGTGAGAACCACAAATAATCAAATATGGATAAAACAGGTAAGACAAGGAAGAATAAAGGAAATAACAACCGTTCAACAAATAAATCTTTTCAATATGATATGCACAACAAGAGTCACAACTGAGGTACCGCCTCGTATGTACATTTCTCAATTTTAATCACAATCTTTCCTTATAACACCGCGTGAGCCTTTACATTTAGTTTTGAAAATCATGTTTCTTGAAATAGTTACACACTTTTTAGCACACCTTATCTCACCACGTGGATTTAAGTAGTTCCCCTACAAGCAACATGTGTATCAAGTCCACCTTATCTCACCGCATGTGTTTCAAACCCTAGCCTTCTACCACCTCACGCGTATCAATATCACAACACAATCACAACTCGCACCACAAGTGCCCATATGCCACATCTTGCCACAAAGTCAACAATACCAATATTTTCACAACAAACATCCTATGGCTCAATAAGAAAGATATCTCAGCAATTAACAACTTCACCTAAATGTGATAACGACTTTTACAACTTCAACACTAATAACTCAACAAGAAGATATTCTATGAAATACAACTCTAAGTAAAGTAATTCAACAATTAAAGAAGTAACAAGACAATAAGGAAGGTAATAACTTCAACTAAAGCATATAAGAGCAAAATAACAAGTAAGAGGTAGAACAAGTATTAACAATGTCAAATAAAGCATGTAAGGGTATATTAACACATGTGAGATATAACATGTTATGACAATTCAATTAAAGTCACGGAAGGAGTCTAAATAACCTGAACCGGTAAAATACCACATTTAGCCTTTGTAGACACTCGTCACCTCACGTACACGTCTTCCATATAACACAAATAGCACGTTCAACCCAAATCCTAAGGGATAGTTCCCCCACACAAAGTTAGGCAAGATACTTATCTCAAACAAGCTAAATCAACCCACTAGTAAGCATTTCCCGCGAATATCCAACTCTGAACGACTCGAGTCTAGCCAAAATAACTTAATACCATAAATAAAAACCATAGTAAACGATTGCGTGTAATAAAGTTGTAATCTTTAAAGAAAATCAAAAAGTCAACTCAAAAGGTCAACCCGTGCCCGCTTCTCGGAACCCGACAAAATTTATAAAATCAGAACATTTATTCCGATACGATTCCAACCATACTAAAATTATCCAATTTCGACCTCAAATTGACATTCAAACCCTCAATTTATAGTTTAGAAAGTGTTCACTAAATTCTCCGATTTCTCCAACTCAAGACACTAATTAAATGATAAAAATAATGGTGGGATCATAAATAATAATCAAGTCCGAGTCAAAAATACTTATCCTGGTCCAATCCTTGAAATCCCCTCCAAAATCCCAAAACTGAGCTCTCTAACTCAAAATGTGAAAAATGGAACAAAACCCTCTATCTCCATATTTCTTCCAGTTATTCTGCTTTTGCGAACATTTGGTCGCTTCCGCGACTCTACATCTGCAAAAAATATCTCACAGATTTGGCCACACTAAAGCCCAGCAATTTATACTTCTGCAATCTAAACAGCGTTTTTACGGACCAAAGGCGCTTCTGCGGAAAATGCTCGCACATGCAGTCCCAAGCCATCAGGCAAAACTCCGCTTCTGCGGAAGATAACCGCATCTAAGGTTGCGCACCTGCGCATGAACCTCTGCACCTATGAATAGAGTTCACCAGGCCCAATCACGCTTCTGCGGCTCAAAGGCCGCTTCTACGGTGCCGCACCTGCGGCCATACCAAGTGCGATTGCACAAGAACTCAACAAGCATTGAAAATCTTCCAAAGCCGAAACGAATCCGGATTCAATTTGAATCACACCTCGGTCTCCCGAGACCCCATTCAAACATACCATCAAGTCCCAAAACACATAATGAACTTACTCGAGGCATAAAATCACATCAAACAACATCAAATCTACATATCGTACCCCAATTCAAGCCTATTGAACTAATTAACCTCTAACTTCTAAAAGGAATGTCGAATCATACAAAACCAATTCCAAATGACCTCAAATTGAACAACGGACCTATACCAACTCCCGGAATCACAATCTGAACCTGATATCAATAAAGTCAACTCTCAGTCAGGCCTTTCAACCTTCATAACTTTCAACTTTCCAACTTTCTCCAAAAGGCCTCAAACCAACCTATGGACCTCCAAATCCATATCCGAACATATGACTAAGTCCAAGATCACCATACGAAGTTACTAGAATCATCAAAACTCCATTTTAGAGTTGTCTACATAAAAGTCAAACTCTGGTCCACTCTTTCAACTTAAGCTTCCAACTTTGGGATTAAGTGCCCTAATTCACTCTGAAAATCACCCAAAACCAAACCAACAACCCTGTCAAGTCACATAATCACAATTTAAAATAGAGGAGGTAATATATAGGGGAACAGGGCTAAAATACACAAAATAATTGGTCGTGTTGTTACACATTTATTCCATGTTAATCTTGTTACATGCTTTGATTACTACATGTCTACTTGTTATTTATGCCTTTACTTGTTACCGACCATTTATTTGTTACATGTTTATATTTATTCATTCCTTGTTTATTATTTGTTTTTCCTGCTATATGCTCTCACCTGTATGAAATGGACATCTTTAATGTTCCATGCCTTTACCTACCTTTATTGCCTTTACTTGTTACTTGTTGCACTTTATTATGTTATATTCAATTGTGTGAGCCCTTAGTTGTACTTGTGATAATGACTTGTTGGGGTTCGTGTTGTCCTGCGGTGTGACGATACTTTATGGATTTGAGTTGTTGGATGTTCTTTGTTTCTACTCATATATCCATCGTAATTTATGTGCTCTAGTTCCATTTTATGTTGTGATTTTTGGAGTGCTTGCAATGAGTTGTTAATGTTAATGAAATTATATTTGGAACAGCTTGCGCGCGACAATAGAATGGAAATGAAATGCTATTGGAATCGTGTTGTTCGCCGCAACAGATATTGAAATGATATTATGACCGGGTTACTCGCCGTAATAGATCTTATTCTGGTAATAGGATCGGGTTGCATGCCGCTACAGGGAAATTATGTGTTGTAACAAATAGCACCTATGGTGTTTTGTTTTTTCGTACTATTGATGTTTAGCTTAAAGTGTATATATTTCTATGTGTATCGCCTCATATTGTACTTTTGTTTCATGAGTTTTAGATGTTAAATGTGATGATTTATATTAATTTGAAGTGTTTTTATGTGTAGCAATAATTCAGGATCAATTGGGGGCGAAACGCGCGAAATTAGAGCCAAAACGGACGAAACCGAGAAAATTGCAAAATTGGGTGCCACAGGCAGAGCCCAGCACCACATGTGGCGCTGTGGGCAGTACCTAAATTAGGAGTAGCGCCCTGGTGGGTGCCTGGCGCTACCCAGGGCGCCGGTGACGGGATTTTCTCCTATTTTGCCCGGGACACAGTTATTTCGGCCCTAGACCTACCCAACACGTATAAAAGCAAGTCTAAGCTTATTTTTGAGGGGATACACGCCACTTTGGAGGAAAAAATACACACGGAATTGCCAGGGAGCGAAAGATTCTCAGTTTCTTCATCTTTTTCTAGTATTTACAATTAATTCAACACTTATGCAATAGTTTGATTTTAGCACGAGTGGCTAAACACCCATTGTTCTGGGGTTGTGATTTAGCCATGAATATTTTTATTCGACATTAGCTTAACCTTGATTATAGTTCACTCAATATATGATTGTTTCTTCAAATCTGTGTTTAATTGCTTAATTGTTTGGCCAACAGTTAGGTTCTATATACTATCTATGTTATGCTTGGGAAAGTCGTGTATAGATTAGAGAAGAATTGAATAGAGCGCGATCTTAACCCTTCAGGAGAGTAGATTGGTGGTTAGGATAAGAATATACCTAGTCACCGTGATTAATTAAATATCGTAATATTAGTATGTTCTAATAGATTAATTTCATAGGAATATATGCGTTAATCTATTGAGAATAGGCGAGTAGTACTTCGGGAGAAGGCTATGAGAGCAATTATCGATTAATTAGCAACCATGAGTGAATTATATGAAGGGGAGATTTAATTAGAATACAATACGAGTGGTGAATTAATCACAACCCTGGAATATTTGTCTCTATTGAATACACAACAATCAACTCGTTACTTGATAATTAGATATTTCTTAGAATCGTAGCATAATATAGTTATATTCCTGGATTTTTATTTTGGCTTGATTAAATAACAATTATAGTGATTTAGTAAGTAGTTTACACAAGTATCTGTGGGTTCGACACTCAATTTATCATTATATTACTTGTACGACCATGTATACTTGCGTGTGCGTTTGAGACCAACAAGTTTTTGGCGCAGTTGTCGGGGACTTGAATATAGACTACTTTCTAGTTTTTGCTTTAATTGTTTATTTTGTCCAGTCTAACGTTACTCGATTGTTACTCTAATATCAGGAACTTTGATTGAATGCGTAGGGTCAGAAGCTAGGACAGACTCGACGGCTTTGACCCCGAACCTGAGAGAACATTTCACATAAGGTTGAGGGAAGCAAGAGATACAAACAATATTCAGGAACTCGTTCAAATTCCTGTGAACATGGCAGAGGAACAACACATGGATGTTCAGGAGGTAGCAATGCCCAATATTGCTAATGTTACCTCCAGCATCGTGAATCCCAGAATCACTGGGCACTTTGAGCTGAAACAGAGCATGATCCAGCTACTTCATGCAAACGGGCAGTTTATGGGTCTTTCACACGAGGATCCACAGCAGCACATTCTGAACTTCTTGGAGATTAGTGATACTTATATCACTAACGGGGTCACGCCAGATTATGTAAGGCTCACGCTTTTCCCATTCTCTCTGTTGGGCGAAGCAAAGAGATGGCTAAAGGCAGAACCAGCTAATTCCATTACATCATGGAATGATTTGGCGAGAAAATTTCTGGCAAGGTTCTTCCCTTCAGGCAAGACTTCAAAGATCAGAAGTGAGATAGTCTCTTTTAAACAGAAAGCAGGCGAATCTTTATATTCAGCATGGGAAAGGTTCAAGGGGCTACTCAGAGACTGTCCTCATCACAATTAGACAAACGAAGTGTTAGTTCACTCTTTCATTGAGGAGCTCCATCCCCAAACAAAAATTGTGGTAGATGCAGCAGCTGGAGGTCAGGTATTGGAGAAGAATTATGATTAAATATTTGCATTATTGAATAAATTCTCCAAAAGCAATCCAGATTGGCAAGGTGAGATGGGTAGGAATGTGGTCCAAAAGTCACTAGGGGTTCATGAATTAGATGTTGTCTCAGCATTGTCAGCACAGATCTCCACACTGACTAACCAAGTCAATCAAATGACGCCGATCATTAACAAGCAACAAGTCAAACCAGTACAACAGGTTCAGGTATTTTGTGAAATATGTGGAGAGGGTCACCCGAGTGACTTGTGCCCAGCTAATCCAGAGTCTGTCTTCTTTGTGGGTAATGCGAATAGGGGTTAAGAAAATCAATATGGGAACACTTATAATCCCAACTAGAGAAACCACCCAAACTTCTCTTGGGGTGGAAATCAAGGCACTCAGAATCAATACAGGCCTCAAGCACCTCAAGCACCTCAACAACAATACAGACCACCTGAGGCTGAACAATTAGCTAGCCTTGAGGAGATTATGAAGAGAATGATGAACGACCAACTTGCTTTCAATCAGAAAATAATGGCTGATCACCAGGCCCAAGCAGCAGCAATGAGAATTTTGGAACGCCAAATGGGACAACTTGCTAGTGCCCAAAATACTAGACCAGTAGGAGCTCTTCCTAGTGATATTGAGCCTAATCCTAAGGCTCAAGTCAATGCAATTACCTTGAGAAATGGAAGAATACTAGAAGAATCTCCAAAGACAAAGAAGAATACAGCTCATCCTGAAGGAGAATTAGTTCCCAAGCCAGTTGTAGGGAATGAGAAAGATAGTAAAGGGCTCGAGCCAGTAATTGAAACAAGGCCACCACCTCCGTTTCCACAAAGACAGCAGAAGCAAAAAGATGATGCTAAGTACAAGAGATTCCTAGATATGTTGAGCCAAGTGAGTGTGAATTTGCCTTTGGTGGAAATTTTGAAAGAAGTGCATAAGTATGCAAGGTATCTTAGAGATATTATGGCAAACAAATGAAGACATGCAGAGTTCGAAATAGTTGCACTTACTGAAGAGTGCAGTGCCAGGGTTCAGAGTAAACTTTCTCCTAAGCTGAAGGATCTTGGGAGTTTCACAATTCTTTTATCTCTTGGAAAACAAGAAGTTGGTAGAGCCCTGTGTGATTTAGGGGCTAGTATAAATTTGATGCCCTCTTCTTTGTTCAAGAAACTCGGATTGGGGGTGCTTAGACCTACCACAATCACTTTACAGTTAGCATATAGGTCACTAGTTATGCCAGAAGGAATTATTAAGGATGTGTTAGTTCGAGTGGGATAGTTTATTCTCCTTGATGACTTTATTGTTCTTGATTACGAGGCAGATAAGGAAGTGCCCATTATTTTGGGGCGACAATTCTTAGCTACTGGTGGAGCAATTATTGATGTGAGGGCAAGGAAGTTAAAAATGAGAGTTGACGATGAGGAGGTCACTTTTAATATATACAAGGCACTTAAACTCCCAAAGCATTATGAGGACTTGTGCATGATTACTGTGGTCGACATGAAGGGGATAGAGCAGAGTCCTTATGTGAATGGCAGTGATCCAGAGGAGGTGGTGTTACAAGCTGACGGTGTAAAGATAATTGAGAAAAGAGTGAAAAAGGAGACTCGTTAAGAGCGTGCAAAAAGGTTAGGCTTCATGGGATAAAGAAGAAGATAAAGCGCCCAGCCTGAGCAGAGTAGCAGAGTCGTGCCACGACTATAAATAAGGCGCTTGTTGGGAGGAAACCCATCCTGTATATCTTTTATTTTTTATTTTTTTTAAGTGTCGAGTTTTTTGTTGTTTTTATTTTGCAGAGTAGGGGAAGTCTGAGTACCCAAAGATGAAGTTGAGGGGCATGTTTGAGCTTAAGTGTGGGGTCATCCCGACTCTAAAGATTGAGAATCATGTCCCAGCTAGGCCCGAGAGGGTCTCAGGGAGTATTTCTCACTCTTGTTTTAATGTTTTTCTCTGTGATCATGCATCGAGGACTATGCATAACATAAGTGTGGAGTGGGGAAAATACTTTATGAAGTGAAGTGTAATTGATAAAATTATTTTTTTTTTAGTTAAGAAACGAAAAAAAAAAAAATAGAAAAATCCCGGACTTTTCCCAACGATGGATCTGTTGGACAATTTTCTTGAGGGATAAAGTACGATTAAAAAAATTCCAAAAAGATTTTTCTATTTTTTTAGGATAGTTAGGTAGTATCCCTTGGTTTTTCTTTGGGCACCAGTTCTTTTCCAAGGGTGTAGCTTGAACTGGGCACTTTAAAT
The DNA here is from genome assembly GCA_005239505.1 of Nicotiana paniculata. Classification (NCBI taxonomy): domain Eukaryota; kingdom Viridiplantae; phylum Streptophyta; class Magnoliopsida; order Solanales; family Solanaceae; genus Nicotiana; species Nicotiana paniculata. The sequence goes on along the minus strand of ML322443.1, from coordinate 120,658 downwards.
TTTTTTGGAGTAGTTAGGAAGAAACTGAGTAACTACGAAATACCCTTTGACATGTTTGGTGCTGGCATGTTAGGTTATGACATACATTTTGCTTTCCCTTGTATTTGGGTTGCCTTATGATACCTAAGAAAAATTAAATAGCCTATTANGACTTGAGAGTTGAATAAAACCGTTGTGATTGAGTCATGTGCAATGTGTGAGTGAGGTTTAGTGATTTTCTATGCTATCCTGTGTAGTCTAGAACTTGCCTCGTGTGTTAATCGAAGCGAAATTGTAGGTTATGCTAGTCGAGGAGATGACGTAGGCATTTTCTTGCTTGATCATAGATGTGCTTGTCACATAAAAAATAAAAAATTTCGTTGCTAGCCCCCTGAGCTTATAGACCTTTTCTTTGGCACCCTCATTACAAGACGTACCCTTATTTTGTTCTTAAATTGAGATTTTTGTACTTTTACCTCCTAAGGCACTTAGTCGCTAAAAGAAGTAAGGTGAGATATTGGGGATTAGCTTTTGAGTGGAGCCATGAAAAGGCCTGTTAGTACACTAAAATTGAAATCAAAAGCCACTAGACAATGAACTTTCATGTATGGAGTGTGTGTACAAAAAAAAATATTGTTGTAAAAGAAAGAAGAGAAAAATGATAGTGAAAATATGTAGAAAAAGAGACACATCTCCACTTCTTATTTAATTGTGCTAGTGGAAGTCTAGAAGTGCTTAATTGAGAAAGGGCTATGTTGTGTATGGATTGTGGCAAGTGAATTGGTTGAGAAGAATATGTGTGAATTGTGAATGTAGTGTATTAAAGTGCTTAGGAGGGCTAGTCAGTATCCCTAAATATATCCTACCCGTCCATTAGCCTAAATTACAACCTTCAAAATCCTAATTGATCCTAGACTTGGCTAGCTTAAATTAGTGGAGATCTACACTACGATCAAGCTTATGGTACGACCACGGGATGCATATGAATTCTTTGTGAGAGTGAGTGAAATTGTGTTCAATTGTGCGATGTCCTTAAATTATATTCAAAAATCATAATTGAATGTGGGGACTAGTTATATTCACTCTTTTGTTTGTTGGTGAGGGGCACATGATCTCATGAACGATTGGTAATGATGTAAACTTTCTTGTTGGGTAGGTGCGTGAATTGAGAGGGCTTAGTGGTTGCAAGTTGACTCTTGAGGTTGGGTGGTTGCAATTAGGTTGTTGGTATGATTGATAGAGTAGTTATACTTGGGCATCTTTTTTAAAAAGGGGAAGAATGTGAATTTTTGTATTTTCATACTTGAATGCCGGTATCGATCATAGTCAAAGGGTAAGGTGTGTGATTGAAAAGTAAAATACTCCTTGATAATGAACTTTGTACGTGTTGAAGGGTAGTAGATTGTCCCATTGCTCGAGGACGAGCAAGAGACTAAGTGTGGGGTGTTGATGTTTAACTTAATGTGTATATATTTCTATGTGTATCGCCTCATATTTTACTTTTGTTTCGTGAGTTTTAGATGTTAAATGTGATGATTTATATTAATTTGAAGTGTTTTTATGTGTAGGAATGATTCGGGATCAATTAGGGGCGAAACGCGCGAAGTTAGAGCCAAAACGGACGAAACCGGGAAAATTGCAAAATTGGGTGCCACAGGCAGGGCCCAGCACCACCTGTGGCGCCGTGGGCAGTACCTAAATTAGGAGTAGCGCCCTGGTGGGCGCCTGGCGCTACCCAGGGCACCGATGACGGGATTTTCTCCTATTTTGCCCGGGACACAGTTATTTCGGCCCTAGACCTACCCAACACGTATAAAAGCAAGTCTAAGCTTATTTTTGAGGGGATACACGCCACTTTGGAGGAAAAAATACACACGGAATTGCTAGGGAGCGAAGGATTATAAGTTTCTTCATCTTTTTCTAGTATTTACAATTAATTCAACACTTATGCAATTGTTTGATTTTAGCATGAGTGGCTAAACACCCATTGTTCTGGGGTTGTGATTTAGCCATGAATATTGTTATTCGACATTAGCTTAACCTTGATTATAGTTCACTCAATATATGGTTGTTTCTTCAATTCTGTGTTTAATTGCTTAATTGTCTGGCCAGCAGTTAGGTTCTATATACTATCTATGTTATGCTTGGGAAAGCCGTGTATAGATTAGAGAAGAATTGAATAGAGCACGATCTTAAACCTTAAGGGGAGCGGATTTGTGGTTAGGATAGGAATATACCTAGTCACCGTGCTTAATTAAATATCGTAATCTTAGTGCATTCTAATAGATTAATTTCATAGGAATATAGGCGTTAATCTATTGAGAATAGGCGAGTAGTACTTCGGGAGAAGGCTATGAGAGCAATATCGATTAATTAGCAACCATGAGTGAATTATATGAAGGGGAGAGTTAATTAGTATACAATACGAGTGGTGAATTAATCACAACCCTGGAATATTTGTCTCTATTGAATACACAACAATCAACTTGTTACTTGATAATTAGTTATTTCTTAGAATCGTAGCATAATATAGTTACATTCCTAGATTTTTATTTTGGCTTGATTAAATAACAATTATAGTGATTTAGTAAGTAGCTTACACAAGTCTATGTGGGTTCGACACTCGATTTATCATTATATTACTTGTACGACCACGTATACTTGCGTGTGCATTTGGGACCAACAACTGTGATATGAGATTACGAGGTGATGTTATTCTGGGGCCCTCTGTTATTGACCTTCTGGTCCCGTTCTTATGAATTTATCTGTTTTCTCTATATTTCTGTTGTCTTCTATTTATTACTTGTACATGTTTATAATTATTGTCTTGTCATAGACTCGTCATTACTTCGTCAAAGTTAGACTCTGCACTTACAGAGTACATGGGGTACTCATACTACACTTTTGCACTTCTTGTGTAGATCCTAGAGTGGTCTTAGTGGTATAGAGGAGATTGCTCGAATAAGATCTATACATGAGAGAGGTAGAGCTGCAGGGTATTCGTAGTCCCTGAAGTCCCCTTCTTATCGTGTTTACTATTTATTTAATTTTGGACAATTGTATTTCAGCTCAGACTTTATTTGTAGCATTTTAGTCACTCATGCACTTATGACTCCAGATTTATGGGATTAGCATAAATAGCGTTACTTATGGATGTATAATATATATTTCAGATTACTTCAGCCTTTAATTCTTAATATTTTGCGTTTAAATTGTTAAACCGGTTCATTCTTTAGCTAATGTTGGCTTGCCTAGCAAGTAGATATTAGGCGTCATCACAGTCCCATGGTTGGGATTTTGGATAGTAACAACATATGAGTTCAATTCATGATTTTCAATTGCAAACACTATGCTCTTCTCTTGAAGTTATTTCAAGTATTTTAAGCTCTTATGTACTCATGAATTTGTATCCAAGATTTACCAACACTTTAATGATCTTTGATGTCTTTTAATAGTCCACAACAAGAGAATGAAATGAAAGTATGGGGATGGAATGAGCCCATTTTGTCAAAATGAGAATGATGATGTATGCCCAAAGGACAAATGAAAAGAAAAGCTTTTATGAAACGTTTAAATGAAATGTTTTGGGAGTATTGATATGTAATCAAGTAGGTATAGGTTGTAAATGCCTATACCCAATAACTACAGGTACTGGTGTAATAGACAATTGAGGGGAAAATTCCCTTTGCATTATGATGGGATATTTTTCCTTAGTTGGGATGGATTGATTGCTAGCAAATACCATATCGACCCACACGACATTGTGAAGATACAACTTAGCCGATCGATCTCAGACGCTATTCCACACATATAGTGGTTTCAGAAACATCAATCCACACACATTGTGGTAGGATGGATTCACCGATCAGGCTGAGATTGGACCCCATGCTATGGTGGTATGGTAACTAATAATCTCCCAAACTAAGATGTTAATGTTTATTTGTGGATTTCACTCATGTTACGCTTTTTCCCCTTGTGTTTTAACATGGCATTTTCATTACTATTGATTCTCCATATTTCCTTGTTTTTCTCTCCTCATCATGACATTATATTCCATGTGACGGTACTTAGATTTACATACTAATATTATCCCATATGTACTAACGTCCCATTTATCGGGGACGTTGCATCATTAATGGATGTTGGTGGTACCTCAATAGAAGACATAGATTCTTGATAAGAGCGTATCCCCCCCCCCCAACAGATATTGGTGAGCTCTACTCCATATTTGGGACCTTATGTTGTATTGATCGTGTACATTATTTTGAGGTACATCTGGGGGATTATCACCAGTACTTTCATATTTTTCTCATGTTAGTCTAGAGTCCACATAGACATTGTAGGTCATGTATGTATGGAGGAACTATAAATGTCGTTTTGTTATTTACTTCCACTTATAAACTATGGGTTATATTATTTTGTCATCCATCAATGAAACTACTTAATTAAAGGAGTCAGTGTTGTTTATCCCTATCTTCTCGATTGACAATCTCATGTCTTTTCTATTTAAATATCATGGTCAAGGTTAGATAGTAGGCATCACGTAGGCTTGTTTGACTGGATCACCTCGGTCAAGCGTTGGTCCCACTCCCCAAGGTCGATGCATGATATTATTTACTACTACATTGGAGGTAATCAATTTTTTCTTGGATTTGGCTTTATATCTTGAATCCCCATAAATTTTTACATCTAAAACATAGATTTTTTTAAAAGAAAAATTAGGGGCTTTTATTTACAACTTAAGAGAATAAAGAATAGAAATTTAGGAGCCGATTTGGACTTGGTTTTAGAATCTAATCATATATTTGAACTCATGGGGTTATGGATAGTCGGGATCTATCCCTTGACTCGGGTTTTGACCATATGAGCCCGAGTTGACTTTTGTTGACTTTTGCGAATTTGATTAAATATCAAAACTTTGTTATTTGGGATTGTTTCCTATGGCTTTGTTTGACGTTATTGAGTTATTTTTTGGCCAGATTAGAGTTGTTCAGAAGTGATTTATAAAGGAAAGACGATTTTTGAGGATTGATTTGGTCGTTTGAGATAAGTATCTAACCTAATCTTGTGTGAGGAATAACCCTTAGGCTGAGACCTTATTTGTCTAATTGTAATGTATGTGATGCGACGTATATGCGAGATGACGAGCGTATATGCGAGTTCTATGTATGGAAAACGACTGAATTAGACTCTAGACTTCTATTATGCCTTGATCTGATTGTGTGCTCTCTATGATACATGTGTAATTGTTTGTATAACTACATGAGCTTACCTTTTCATGCTAGAGAGCATGTGTTAGGATTATAATTTTCTAATTGGCCAAGATGGGAATTTATGGAATCCTTCTAAATTAATTTAGCCATAATCATGCTTTATATGTTAAACTCTCATCCGCGATTTTGTTATTATCATTTCCTTGTGCACTTTGTTGATAAATTATGAGCATATGTCTTTTGATGGTAATTTGAACAAGATTTTGTCGTGCAATTTGTGATGATATTGTGGCACAAGATCTTTGTCGTGTGATTGTGATTATTATTATGCACATATATCATAATAAGGGTGGTTATTCTTGAATATACACATTTGACAAAATAAGAGTGACTATTTTTAATTATACATATGTGGCTGAATAAGGGGAGCTAATCTTGATTATGCACATGTGGCGGAATAAGGGGACTTAATCTTGATTATGAACATGTGGCGGAATAAGAGTGACATTCTTGTTTATGAAATGTGGAGTATAGGGGTGGTATTCCTGATTAAGCAAGTGAATTCTTCATGCTCGTTATGCACCTTACATGATTTCATGTTGTTTTTAACATGCTACTCTATGCCTCTATTACTTTACTGATAATTCCTTTGTCAAACACGATTTACATGTGTTGAGTTGATAACTTTTGTTTTCGTTGTGTTGATAGTACTACATCTCGTTGTATTCTTGTTATCAGTTATTTGAGATATTGCATATGTTATCTGTTAGTGAGTATCACATTGTTTGAACCTCGTCAGTACTTCACCGAGGTTAGTCTAGATACGTACTAAGTACATGTTGTTCCATCCTCATACTACACTTCTGCATATTTTTGTGCAGATCCGGATGCTGGAGGTAGCGGACCTCGTGAGTGAGCTTGTGACTATTCGAGAATATTCAAGGTAGTGTTGCATGGGCGCCGCAGACCCTTGGAGTCCCCTTCCCTCCTTTTTATATTGTTGTATTACTTTCAGAAAATATTGTACTTACTGAGACTCATTATGTATTTTGCTTAGAGCACATGACTCTGTATTACCTGGTTTTGGGAAGCTTGACTTATGTACCTACGTTTTGACTTTATTGAGGCTTTATTCAACATTTTATGTTAAAAATTCAGAGTTATTATGTATTATTTTGATGTTTTGTATTATTGTGTGATTGAATCACCTAGTCTTAGAGGTTAGGTGCCATCACGACCATTGGTGGATTTTTGCATCGTGTAATCCGAGTCCCTCCAGGCTCCATCCGATCATTCTTACAGGTCCAAATAACCTATATGAAATTGTCCAAAGGCTCCAAACACCCAAGTGAATATCACAACAAGGAATTAAGGCTCAACCCAAATAGAATATCTCTTAAGTTCTTCAATCTTCATTCTTTTAAAAGAGTGCGCGAATCATACTTAGACATTTTGGATTATTTTCAAACTTTACATACAAGTCCAATTCAACTATACAGACCTATCCAAAGTCTCAAAACACCAACCGAAGTCCAATAACATCAAAGCCAAATTTTGGTTAAACTTATGAACACTTAAGTTATTCAAATTGCCAACTTTCGACAAATGGTGTTTTGAATTCTTGTAGGAACCTCCAAAATCGAATCGAAATACACGTACAAGTCCAAAATCATCATAAAAACCTATTGAAACCATAAAAATACGATTCCGAGTATGTTCACCAAAAAGTCAAATATTGGTTAACTTTTCCAACTTAAAGCTTCCATTTAGGAACTAAGTGTTCCAAATCACTTCCAAACCTCTTAAGACCAAAATCACTCATACCCACAAGTCATAAAACAACAAATGGACCTACGAGAAGTCTTAGACCATGGAATGAGATGCTAGAACTCAAAACGACCGACCGTATAGGTACACATACTAACAAGTCCAATACATAATCCAAACTTATTCTAGGGCTTAAAACATAACAACAACAACAACAACCTAGTAATAGTCTTACTAGTAGGGTTTGGGGAGGGTAGGGTGTATGCAAACCATACCCCTATCCCGAAAGGTAGAGAGGCTATTTCCGGGAAACCCTCTGCTCAAAGACACAAGATCTGTAACAACAACAAAAAACTAGACAAGTAATATCAACACCATAAGCGACAACAAATAAGTGGAAGGACAATGATTATGGTAATAATAAAAAATTGAAAATAAAAATAAAATAAAAAAGTGTGATGGAACAAAAACCATTATTAGTCCTATACAAAACACTATCAGACTAGCTAGAACAACGAGGAAAAAATGTTCAACTACCCCCTAATCTATAACCCTAATGCTCGACCTTCACACCTCTTTATCCAGGGCCATGTCCTTGGAAATCTGAAGTTGCGCCATGTCCTACCTGATCACCTCGCCCCAATACTTCTTAGGTCTCCTTCTACCTTTCCTCGTACATGTCAAAGCCAATCGTTCACACCTCCTAACCCGGGCATCTGGACTCCTACTCCGCACATGCCCTAACCATCTAAGCCTCGCTTCCCGCATCTTGTCGTCCATGGGAGCCACGCCCACCTTCTCCCGAATATCTTTATTCCTAATCTTATCCAGCCTATTGTGCCCACACATCCATCTCAACATATTTATTTCAGTTGTTTTTATCTTTTGGATATGAAAATTCTTGACCGGCCAATACTTAGCCCCATATAGCATAGTCGGTCTAACCACCGCTCTATAGAACTTACCTTTAAGTTTCAGTGGCACCTTCTTGTCACAACAGGACTCCAGACGCTAACCTCCATTTCATCTACCCCACCCCGATACGGTGTGTGACATCCCCGTCGATCTCCCTATCTCCCTAGATAATAGACCCTAGGTACTTTAAACTCTCTCTCTTAGAGATGACTTGCAAGTCAAGCCTCACCTCCTCGTCCGCTTCCCCCGACACATCCCTGAACTTGCACTCCAAATATTCCGTCTTGGTCCTACTCAACTTGAAACCTTTAGACTCCAGGACCTGCCTCCATACCTCTAGTATATCATTAACACCGCCTCTCGTCTCATCAATCAGAACTATGTCATTAGCAAACAACATGCACCATGACACCTCCCCTTGAATATGGTGTGCCAATGCGTCCATCACGAGGGCAAATAAGAATGGGCTGAGAGCAGATCCTTGGTGTAACCCCATAACTACCAGAAAAGGCTTCGAGTCACCTCCCACAGTCCTAACCCGAGTCTCAGCTCCATCATATAAATCCTTTATCGCCCTAATATAGGCTACCACCACACCTTTCACCTCCAGGCATCTTCGAAGAACATCCCTACCGACCTTGTCATACGCCTTCTCTAGATCAATAAACACCATGTGCAAATTCCTCTTCCTATATCTGTATTGTTCCACTAACCTCCTGATAAGGTGGATAGCTTCTGTAGTAGAACGACCCGACATGAACCCGAACTGGTTTTCTAATATAGACACCGCCCTCATTACGCTCCCTTCCACCACCCTCTCCCAAACTTTCATGGTATGACTTAGTAACTTAATACCCCTATAGTTGTTACAATTTAGATTTCCCATTTGTTTTTGTACAACGGAATCATCGTACTCCACCTCCACTTATCTGGCATCCTCTTCGCCCTGAAAATAACATTAAACACCTCAGTCAGCCATTCTAAGCCTGCTTTATCCACATACCTCTAAAATTCTACTGGAATCTCGTCTGGTCTGATCGCTTTGCCCCGACCATCTTACGCATTGCTCCCACGACCTCCTCCACCTTAATACACCTACAATACCTAAAGTCTTGTTAACTATTGGAGTGCCCCTATTCTCTTAACACGATGTTTCCGCCCCCCTCTTCATTCAGAATTCTATGAAAGTACGACTGCCATCTCTACTTAATTTGGGCCTCTTCCGTCAATACACGACCTTCCTCGTCTTTGATGCACCTTACTTGATCCAGATCACGAGCCTTCCTCTCTTTTGCTTTGGCAAGCCGAAATAACTTCTTATCCCCACCCTTACCCCCAGTTCCTCATACAGCCTCCCAAATGCGGCATTCTTAGCCTCCCTCCTAGCTTCCTTATATCTTTCTATGTTCTCTCTCGTCTGCTCCTCGTTGGTGCTCTCCACTAACTTAAGGTAAGCCGCTTTCTTTGCTTCCACTTTACTCTGGACCACGTCATTCCACCACCAGTCGCCTCGGTGCCCGCCTGAGTATCCCTTCGAGAACCCTAACACCTCTCTCGCCGCCTCCTTTATATAGTCCGCCGTCACCATCACATAACGCTAGCATCCCCACCGCTCTTCCAGGCTCCCATAGCCGCCAACCTTTCCTCCAACTCCTGCGCATTATCCTTAGTCAAGACTCCCCACCTGATCCTCGGTTGCCCTTGCAAAAACCTCTTCTTCTTCTTTATCGAGATACCGACGTCCATCACCAAGAGCGTATGCTATATCGCAAGGTTCTCACTCGGGATCACCTTACCATCCTCGCACAACCCTTTATCACTCCGAAAAGTAATAAAATGCTCCTCCCTCAGTATGGTGGCTAAGACATAATCAAGAATGGAAGATCAAATCCATATCATTACTTCCAAACATTCCAAGTTCACCGAATACCTCCGAATCACACTTAGACATACCAAATTACACCAAAATTTGCACACAAGTTCCAAGCATCTAAATGAACCTGTCCAATTTTATATTTTAAGTAAGTTTTTTTACTTTATTTTAACTCTTAACATACACCTAGGTATAAATAGTCATAAGTTATATGAATTTACGTTTTTTATATTTTTATTCTTTCTATTATACTTTTTCATTAATTTTTCACCTCCATATCTCTAGCTAATACATAGAGAGAGTTGATGAGTGAATTTATATATAGATATAAATATATAGATTAGATTTGTCTAAAATTTATTTAGATTATGTCTTAAAGGTGCCAACTGACATTTCTCAATACGCCACTTGACTTAATCTCATGCTTCAGTGCCTTACTTTAAAATAATATAGATTTTGATTTTCTTTCTATTATGATTTTTAATTAATTTTCACCTCCATGTTTGTAACTAATTTAGAAGTGTTCACTAACCTATTTCTAATATAGAAGATATAAATGTTAATGTCGCGTTAAAAGAACATCCGTATAAGCAAGATTTTTTTGAGGCAATATACCATAACCTAATTTAAATTTAAACATAAAAATTGCAGCAGAAGAATAAAATGACAAAAGAAAATAGTTTGAAAACGAGAAAGGGTAGTAATCTCTCTTTCTCCCTTTTATCATCAAAAATCACACGCAGCTGCATAAACCCCATTTCTCTCCTCGTTTTCTCCTTTCATCGTCCCTCAATAAGAACATATATACGCACCAATATACACACAGAGACGAAGGAATAAACTTAATTCTCAATTAATTGAAAAAAAAAAGAAGGAAAAAAGAGGATGAAAAACAGCCACGGCCCCCATCATCAGAACCTATCGTCCGCTGTCGAAACGGCGGTTCCTTCATCATCAGCCGAGCAATCTCAGCCATCCTCCGTTGCTCCACCTTCGATGACTTCATCGCCTGCCACGTCATCATCGGAGAAACCAACGGCGCCGGCGGAGGACGTAGCTGCCACCCGCGACCCTACCTCCGTCGCCTCGGCGGCGGAGTTTGTGACAGTCGAACGGCGGAGCGAATATGGCGCCGTTTGCAAATGGGCGATAGCGAATTTTACAAGAGTAAAGGCGAGGGCTTTATGGAGCAAGTACTTCGAAGTCGGCGGTTTCGATTGCCGTTTGCTAGTTTACCCAAAAGGTGACTCACAGGCATTGCCAGGTTATATTTCTGTATACCTTCAAATTATGGACCCTCGCAATACGACGTCGTCTAAGTGGGACTGTTTTGCCAGTTACCGTCTTGCCATTGAGAACCCTAGGGATTCCTCAAAGTCCATTCATCGTGATTCGTGGCATCGTTTCTCTTCCAAAAAGAAATCTCATGGCTGGTGTGATTTCACTCCCTCAAATTCCATTTTAGACCCTAAATTAGGGTTTTTATTCAACAATGATTGCATTCTTGTCACTGCAGATATACTTATACTTAATGAATCTGTTAGCTTTTCGCGTGATAACAACAACGAATTGCAGTCGAACTCTGTATCGAATGTAGTGGTTACTGGTTCCTCTGGGGATGTTCTGAGTGGGAAATTTACCTGGAAGGTTCATAATTTTAGCTTGTTTAAAGAAATGATAAAGACTCAGAAAATTATGAGCCCGATTTTTCCAGCTGGGGAATGTAATTTGAGGATTAGTGTGTATCAGAGCACGGTAAATGGGGTTGAGTATTTGTCGATGTGTTTAGAGAGTAAGGACACTGAGAAGACATTGATTTCGGATAGAAGTTGTTGGTGCTTGTTTAGAATGTCAGTGTTAAATCAGAAGGCGGGCTTCAATCATATGCATCGGGATTCTTATGGAAGGTTTGCTGCTGATAATAAGAGCGGGGATAACACGAGCTTGGGATGGAATGATTATATGAAAATAGTTGATTTTATGGGTATGGATTCAGGGTTCTTGGTGGATGACACTGCTGTTTTTAGCACTTCGTTCCATGTTATTAAAGAGCTTAGTAGCTTTTCAAAGAATGGTGGACTGATTGGGCTGCGGAATGGGAGTGGTTCCAGGAAATCTGATGGTCACATGGGGAAGTTTACATGGAGGATTGAGAACTTTACAAGATTGAAGGATATTTTAAAGAAAAGAAAGATTACGGGGCTTTGCATAAAGAGCAGGAGGTTTCAGATTGGAAACCGGGATTGTCGGCTGATTGTTTATCCCAGAGGTACGCCTTATGCCGCCTACAGTAATCTCATAACATATGAAAACTCAAATATGTTCCAGTATGCTCACAGCTGCTTTCATTGCCTTTTTAGTATGGTGTTAGCTGGTGAGGCTTGGTTTCAGTACGTAAACAAGTTCCTTCAGTATTTTGCTATGGTAAATCTGATATCAAGGCTCCACAGAAATTAGAGAAATGTGTTCATGTAAAATGTGTGTATTTATCTGATCATGCAAAGTTCTTGCCTCCAGCATAAATGACCTTTTCTGTCATAATTTTTGTGTTATGCTACTTGTTCGTGCACTCTCAATTGCTTCTGCTGTCGTGTGTTGAGCATGTAAATTCATGAGCACTATCAGCACCCGTTCCTCAAAATATTTTAGACATGAAGCTTCCTTGTATATCTTCACACATTTAGCCTTTTCCTTGTAATTAAATAAGCTCAATTGACATAACTGATGTGTGCTACATTTATCCACGGAATCAGGGCAGTCTCAGCCACCATGCCACCTTTCAGTGTTTCTTGAAGTTACGGATTCAAGGAATAGTAACAGTGACTGGAGTTGTTTTGTGAGCCATCGTTTGTCTGTTGTGAACCAAAAAATGGAGGAGAAGTCAGTAACCAAGGAATCTCAGAACCGGTACTCTAAAGCTGCAAAGGACTGGGGTTGGCGTGAATTTGTGACACTCACTAGTCTCTTTGATCAAGATTCTGGATTTCTCGTTCAGGATACAGTTGTATTTTCCGCAGAAGTTCTTATCTTGAAGGAGTCATCCATCATTGAAGAATTGATAGATGAGGACATTGACCAACAAAAGGCTGGTTCTCAGCTGGATAAAGCAGGGAAAAAAAGCTCTTTTACGTGGAAGGTGGAGAACTTTTTTTCCTTCAAGGAGATAATGGAAACACGGAAAATATTTAGCAAATATTTTCAAGCAGGTGGATGTGAGCTTCGTATTGGTGCGTATTTTCCTGTAAACCCTTTTTGTTAAAATTTTAACATTGTCTGCGTCCCATGGTTGACAATACCAATCTTGCTTCTTGTTTTACATCGCAGGTGTATATGAATCTTTTGACACTATATGTATATATTTGGAGAGTGATCAGTCTATTGGCAGTGACCCGGAGAAGAATTTTTGGGTTAAATACAGGATGGCTATTCTTAACCAGAAATGTCAGTCTAAAACTGTGTGGAAGGAATCTTCCATTTGCACTAAAACTTGGAATAATTCTGTTCTTCAATTTATGAAGGTATCAGATATGTTGGAATCAGATGCTGGGTTCCTTGTACGTGATACAGTTGTTTTTGTTTGTGAAATTTTGGACTGCTGCCCTTGGTTTGACTTTGCTGACCTGGAGGTTAGTGATCAATCTTTTATCTAAATAGGCATTTCTTGTTGAGAGGAACTACCTGCAACTTCTCTCCCTCTCTTTCTCCGTCTAATCTGAGTGATCATAAATTTTCAATCACCTTCATTGGCATTTGTTCCACAAAGGTAAAATTTAACAACAAAAGCAACAACATACCCAGTGAAATTCCACATGTCAGGTATGGGGAGGGTAGTGTATACGCTGGCCTTACCCCTACTTTGTGAAGTTAGAGAGGCAGTTTCCGATAGACTCTTGGCTCAAGAAAAGCATAGTCACAGCAGTAATGAAAAGGAAATACTGTTGTGAAGAAGCTATGGGAGAGAAGCAGTAGCAACAACTAGAAAAATAAGATAACCGAAGCAAAAGAAACAACATGTAGTAATAGAAATCTTAGAACATGAAATACGAGAATAACAGGGAAAGAATACAGGTCTGAAAAAGAAATACGCTCGACTACCTACTACCTTAATCCTCGACCTCCACACCCTCCTATCTAGTGTTATGTCCTCGGTAAGCTGAAAATGTGTCATGTCCTGCATGATCACCTCTTTCCGGTACTTCTTCGGTTTACCTCTACCTCTCTTTGGACCCACCATAGCACAAGGGAAAATTTATATTCATGAAAAGCAAGCAGCTCATTCCGTTTCTCTATTTAGTTAACATTTAACAGTGAAATATGTGCCTATGTAGTGGAGGAATGGAGGTTTTTGAGTCTTTAGGTAGTTATCAGAAGATGGGGGGCCGGTGGCACCGGGGGGGGGGGTTGAGTCTTTAGGTATGCCATGAGGGAATAGGTAGTAATTGAAATCTAACAAGTAGTAATAGAAATCTAAGAACAGGAAATACGAGAATAACATGGAAAGAATACAGGTCTGAAAAAGGAATACGCTCGACTACCTACTACCCTAATCCTCGACCTTCACACCCTCCTATCAAGTGTCATGTCCTGCTTGATCACCTCTTCCCATTACTACTTCTTCGGCCTACCTCTCTTTGGACCCACCATAGCACCAAGGGAAAATTTATATTCATGAAAGCAAGCAGCTCATCCCGTCTCTCTATTTTGTTAACATTTGGCAGTGAAATATGTGTCTCTGTAGTGGAGGTTTGTGAGTCTTTAGGTAATTATCAGAAGATGGGGAACCGGCGGGGGTGGGGTGGGGGGGTGGGTCTTTAGGTATTTCATGAGGGAATATGAAAGTCAGACGTTTTGCTCCCTCTCTATATGAGCTACAAAGAAAAATGCTAATGTTACACTTTGGGGTGTGAGAGAGATATTTGCAGTTTGCTAATGATTTACCGGCAAGAACAATATGAAACTCTCGCATTCTGCTCATTCATTAGTTCATTTTATGAGGTGCAAAGAAGTATTGGGAGTAGTGCACCTGGAGTATAGGAAATTTTTTCAGCTTACTAATGAATTATAGATATTAACCTTGGGTTCTTTTTGAGAATGTCTCAATTTGTATTCTGCCCTCTTTCCTATCTCCCTACTCTTGTTATTTTTTGCTTTTTGCGTTGTTTGCATTTCCTTTTCATATTTCTATCACAAAAAATAGATGGTGCTTATATGCTCAAATTTTAAGTGGAGAAAGGAACATTAAATGTCAGATGTCAATGTCATGCATTGCTGTTCAATGTTCATTCTTATTTTTGTTGAATTTTCTTGAAAATTGGTCTCCCTAGAACTGTAGCTTGGACTTGAACCTGGTCTGTCTGTTTTTTATTGTGTGGGTATAATGGTATCCGAAACCCACTGGCCCGAGTAATCTGGATTTCTGCTACGTAGGCCCATTAAAAGGGGAAGCACTCCCTACCACGAGTTACTCCATTCCCTGGACACGCAATATGACAGTGTGCAATACAACAAAAATATGGACATACTTCAAATGCCCCTTAACCCATATGAAACTTCCTCTGTCCCATAAAAAAATGCCAGTCAATGAGTTTTATTTGACTGTAGTTTTCTCCAAACATTTGTTTCATCTTTCTAACCATAAAATTATGATTTTACTTTTTATGTAATTGACAAAAATTATGTTTGCTTGCTTGATAGAAAAAATGTAATTGACAAAATTATGATATCGTGTCTGACTTCACTCCGAAGTTAGATGCTTTGACTTCGAACCTCACCATTCTTTTTGGGTAATGGATGTAATCTTTTTATATTCTTACCTATAAAGAAAAGCCATGGACATCCTAATTCAATATTCTGCTAATGTGTATGCTATAACATTATATCTATGTACCAAAGTACTTGCTCCAATCCAACTAACTCAAGAATCTATGCAAGACAAGACAACTTCAAGTGACCCACTATGATATTACACCCAGTTGATCTATAATCCTACTTAGGGTTTAGCCCATTGCTATCCCTAACCAAAATTCATCCCTATATTTAATCCCTTAGTTAAATCCTTAACTCTCAACTATCTAACCCACTATGATATTACACCCAGTTGATCTATAATCCTACTTAGGGTTTAGCCCATTGCTATCCCTAACCAAAATTCATCCCTATATTTAATCCCTTAGTTAAAATCCTTAACTCTCAACTATCTAACCCATCATCTAGGATACCATTTATAGATAATGATAAACTACTAAACTAGAGCATAAAAATTACCTCTTTGAGCACACAGATTGAAGAAATCTCGTTTTGAGTAGTAGGGTTCTTATGGTGAATCTATGAGATAGTCAAGAATATTATTGATGGTTAAGAATGTTAACTTAAGTTATCCATGGATTAAAGGGCTCAATCCCACCTTACCCCGTGTTTCTTTACGCCCATTTTATGTCCCAACGTCTCCTCACTCCTTGCTTTAGAGAAAGCTTCTAATTTTTTTTTCTTGATGAAGTAAGAAGATTTTATAGATGGCATCAAGAAGATGCATAAAGTACAAAAGAGGAATTACATCATAAGACTGTCAGCTTTAATACAAAAGAGAGCTAGGCTAGAGCTAGTGAGCTGATGACGTCCAAAAATTAATAGGGCAATTAACAGGAGCGAAGTTATGCCAACTTATAAAGCCATAAAAGACATCTAGCCTTAAGAGCGGGAGCGGGAGCGGAAACTGATGTCCCATCAAAGCATCTGCAATTCCTTTCCGTCCAAACACACCAAAAAATACATGCAGGAATCGTTTGCTAGATTCTTCTGATGGACTTATCAACTTTCCATACAGACCAGCATTCATAGGCATCATTAATACTCTATGGCATGACCCAGTTGAGACTAAACATAGAGAGAAACATGCACCAAATATCTGAGGCAACTGGACAATGTTGCATTAGGTGTCTGTTGGTTTCAAACTGCTGTAGGCACATGATGCTTCATTAAGGGCTATCTAGCTGAAACAAATGACCTTAGTAGGAAGCTTTGTTTTCCAGATATACTTCCAAGGCCATCCGTCAATAATCTGATTGAAGGAGCTCAAACGTAAGTAGCCTGCTTTCACAGAATAGAAACCATCCTTCCACTTCAGGCTGTCAGCAGCACCTTGCCTGACAGAGTGTCCTTCCAGTTTAGCTCACATGTTCATTGGTTGAGGTAGTTCCCAGTCCTGAATATTCCTCCTAAACTGAATGCTCCAGGCATAGTCTTGCCAATTCTGAGAAATGGCGGAGTCCTGATCTTGAGCTATATGTACAGGCTTGGATATTCATTCATTAGTACAGACCCCTCTAACCACCTGTCCTTCCAAAACTTGATGTTGGTGTCATTGCCCACTTTAAATGAGGTATTTAAGAAGAATCATTCCATAGTATCTGATGTTTTTCCATGTCCCAACTCCATGTGGGCTCCTGGATAAATTAGTAAACTAGTGGTTTTGAGAATCATGATTTTCCATGTCCCAACTCCATGTGGGCTCCTGGTTTTGAGAAAAGTTTCTGCTATTAGTTCACTGCTTTCAGCTTCTTCAGAAGCTATGTCTTTGAGTTTTCTTCTTTTTTTCAAATAACAAAACCCCTGCTCATTACTTGGTGCATTACACGTGGCTTGGTCTGGCAGTGTTTGTTTACATACTTCAACATCTCTTCTCCCATGAATATTAGTTGCTAGTAGAATATTTATTTGATTATTTCTAAGATCTTAATTTCTCCATCTGTTTTATGTTATCTTAAAATAATTTTTTCTAGGTGTTGGCTTCTGAGGATGATCAGGATGCTCTGACAACTGACCCTGATGAACTTATTGACTCGGAAGATAGTGAAGGTATCAGTGATGAAGAGGATATCTTCAGAAATCTTCTTTCTGGAGCAGGGTTTCACCTCACATATGGAGATAATCCATCGCAGCCACAGGTCACTCTAAGGGAAAAGCTCCTTATGGATGCTGGTGCAATAGCTGGGTTCCTGGCTGGACTTCGTGTGTATCTTGATGACCCTGCTAAAGTAAAGCGTTTGCTCCTTCCTACTAATATATCTGGCTGTAGTGATGAAAAGAAGGGAAATAAAAATGACAACTCCTCTCCCAGTTTGATGAACTTGCTGATGGGTGTAAAAGTGTTGCAGCAAGCGATCATTGATTTACTGTTGGATATTATGGTCGAATGTTGCCAACCTTCAGAAGGAAGTTCTAGTAGTGAGTCATCTGAAGTGAAACCTAAAGCTTTTCCAGATGGCAATGGAGCAGGTAGTCAATTGGAGTCTGATAGAGGTAATGGTGCAAAAGAACCTTTGCAACTTTATGCCCATGATAGACTGGATACAGTGACAGAGGAGAGCATGAATTCATCTGCTGTCCAAAGCTCGGACATTGATGGGATTAATGCACCTGAAAAGGCCTTCTCTGGGCAGCCTATGCATCCACCAGAAACATCTGCTGGTGGCTCCTCTGAAAATCCTTCCCTTCGTACTAAGGTAACCGCTATCTTCCTGTTGAAGTTTCCTGGTTTGATATGTCTTCGTATAGACCATTCACAGAGTTTTTAATTTCAGACCAAATGGCCAGAGCAGTCTGAGGAGCTTCTGGGATTGATAGTAAACTCCCTAAGAGCACTTGATGGAGCTGTTCCACAAGGTTGTCCTGAGCCAAGGAGGAGGCCACAGTCTGCCCAAAAGATAGCCCTTGTATTGGATAAAGCTCCAAAGCATCTACAGCCGGACCTAGTTGCTTTGGTTCCAAAATTGGTTGAGCATTCAGAACATCCACTTGCTGCTTATGCGCTTCTAGGACGACTTCAGAAGCCAGATGCTGAACCCGCATTAAGGATGCCAGTGAGATATTCTGAAAGTTTCTTCTGTTTCTTCAATCATGCATGAAAAATGATTGTACCTTTGCATCATTTCTATTACATAGAGCATTTAGCATTCAGCACTTACGAAGTAGCAATTTAGCTATCTGATTGCTTAAGTGTTAATCTCTCAGGTCTTTGGTGCCCTTGGCCAGTTGGAATGTAGCAGTGATGTGTGGGAACGTGTTCTTTTCCAGTCATTTGATCTTTTAGCAGATTCCATTGATGAACCTCTAGCAGCAACTGTTGACTTCATATTCAAGGCTGCCCTTCATTGTCTACATCTTCCAGAAGCAGTATGCATAAGATTTGGTTTTATATATATTTTGGTCTTATTTTGCACCCTTCTTCCAGTGTAATATTTTGATTTTCGCTGCAGGTCAGAGCCGTACGTGTCCGGCTAAAAAAACTAGGCACTGAAGTCTCCCCATGTGTTCTTGATTATTTGACCCGAACTGTAAATAGCTGTGCAGATGTTGCAGAAGCTATTCTAAGAGATATTGATTGCGACAATGATTCTGGTGACAATTGCTCGGCTGTACCATGTGGGATTTTCTTATTTGGTGAAAGTTGTCATACTTCAGAAAGACCGCCTGAAGTAGATGAGCAAGCTTTCCTTTCTACTCATCATTTTTCTGATATTTATATACTTATTGACATGTTATCCATTCCATGTCTTGCCGTTGAAGCTTCTCAAACATTTGAGAGAGCTGTAGCTCGAGGGGCCATTGTGGCTCAGTCTGTAGCCATGGTCTTGGAAAGACGTTTTGCTCGGAGATTACATATGACCTCTCAATATGTTGAAAATTTTCCGCACACTGACGTGGTTGTGGAAGGGGAAACCATTGAGCAATTGACTGTCCAGCAAGATGATTTTACTTCAATTCTTGGTCTTGCTGAGACATTGGCACTCTCTAGAGATCCACGTGTAAAAGGTTTTGTAAAGTTGCTTTACACAATATTGTTCAAGTGGTATGCAGATGAGTCCTATCGATTGAGGATACTCAAGAGGCTTGTTGATCGTGCTACCAGTTCAACGGAAAGTGCTCGTGAAGTAGATCTCGATTTGGAGATATTGGTAACGTTGATATGTGAGGAGCAGGACATTGTTAGACTAGTCCTAAGCATGATGAGGGAGGTTGCTGAACTAGCCAATGTTGATCGTGCCACACTTTGGCATCAATTGTGTGCTAGTGAAGATGAAATTATGCACATTCGTGAGGAAAGGAAAGCTGAAAATACCAGTATAGCTAAAGAAATAGCTATCCTGTCCCAAAAGCTTAACGAATCGGAGGCTACTAATAATCGTCTCAAGGTATCTTGGTCATTATTGTTTACTTTTTAGGATATGTTTGCTTGAAAGAATATCTCATTCTTTTTCTGGTGAATTTTGATTTCGCAAAACCTTGAAAAATCAGTCTGAAATGAGGGCTGAGATGGATCGGTTTTCTCGGGAAAGAAAGGAACTCGCAGAACAGATACAAGAAGTTGAGAGTCAACTTGAATGGCTACGATCTGAACGGGATGATAAAATTGCTAAGCTCACTGCAGAAAAAAGAGCCCTTCAAGATCGTTTGCATGATGCCGAAGCACAACTTTCCCAACTGAAGTCACGGAAACGTGATGAATTAAAGGTCTGCATTCCATCATTAATTGGCATGTATTGTTGTTTACATTGAATCTTAAGTTTGTTAAGTAGCTTTCAAACCTTTATGAGCCATAGTTCTTTGACATTTCTTCTCTTTTATTTATTTTGCTTCCTGGTTTTACTTTTTTCTTTCTCTGTTGAAAGCTCTTATTTTGCCTGTTGATCATTTACCAATTGAGCCGTGAGCTCCGGCCATTTTATTAAACGAATCTATAAAGGTAAAATTTCTTTGAAGATTGATATTCCTAGTGTCATATCACCAGGTTTTATTTACAAATGTCAATTTAATTAAAAATGGGGTCCAATGCTTTGTGTTTCTTTAAGTGCCTTGTGGTGCAACTTACCCAAGTAGAATCAGTTTCAGCTCTTGCCAGTTCCTTAGGTAGAATTAATCAGACCATGCGGTGATTAGGTTTGTCGATCTTGATTAGGGTGCTCTTTTGATCTCGTAGCTTTATATACAGATAGGTAGTGAAAGTTTTGATATCGGAATAGTATCTTTTATTCATTCAAAGACTATACATTTATAGGAGAAAACAAATAAATAAAAAGGGAAAATAATCCCTTGATTCTAGATTGTCCGGAATTAAGAGATAATTCTAATCTGAATCTAATCCCAAAGAATCTGAAACTTCTTATCTGATCTGATTTGATCCCACATGATCGTAATCAGATAATACAGATCAACCGTTTATTATGCCAGTAATCTTTCATGTTCAATAAAATGATAATATCAACGTTGTGTGCCACTATGTATATTGTATTACTTCGTTCAGACCTTTTATGTCCTTCCCAAAAGGATCAACTCCTTTTTATATTTAGATGCTAGTTAGTCTTTCTAATCCTATTTACTGTAATATTACTTGTTGTGGGGCCCACTGGACATAAAAAACAAAATTTTACCAGGGTTCCCCCCCCCCCCCTCAAAAATACAGTGGTGTCCGTGCCAGTTTGCATGCACCTCGACTATACAATCAGGTACTTGCGACCTCCTACCAGCATAGGTACTAAGTAACTCTGCCCTCCTAGGTTTAGGCAAATTGGAAAGAAATCACTTACTCTTTTTCTTCTTTGCTGGTTTTTGAACCCTGGTTTCCAAGGTATAGGCCACACCCTTGAGTGCAACATTTGTCAAAGGTTCTTTTGGTGTTATATCCATATTTGCCTTATGTTTTCTTTTTCTTGGACTCCATAACTAGGCAACCAAATAATTTGAGACAAAGGAATATGCTTTGTGCAACCAAATAAATTATTCTTCTTATGGATGCTTTAGGGAGTGCCCCGAGTCATTTTTCTGGAACTGCTGAATGGTTCGATCTTGTTCTTTTTGGAATTGCAAATATTTAAAGACTTTTGATGGTCTCTGCTTGTAATTGTTGCAGATGGAAATTCCTCTTTGTTAAATCTGTTATGTGTTTGATTTCTTTTTGTTTTATTTGGGGAATGGATTCACAAATTACACGTTTTTCTCTTTCCCTGACTGTAAACTATCAATATTGCAGAGAGTGATGAAGGAGAAAAATACTCTTGCAGAAAGGTTAAAGAATGCTGAAGCTGCACGGAAAAGATTTGACGAGGAACTGAAGCGTTATGCCACAGAGAAAGTGACCAGAGAAGAATTACGTAAGTCACTTGAGGATGAAGTACGCCGGTTGACTCAAACAGTTGGGCAAACGGAAGGTGAGAAACGTGAAAAGGAGGAGCAGGTTGCTCGTTGTGAAGCTTTTATTGATGGAATGGAATCCAAGCTGGAGGCTTGCGAGGTTTTTGTTCTTGATACTTCTTTTCCTATTTCTTTGATACCTCGTCTTCCGTCTTAATTATGGTGATGGTTTATATCTTTTATGTTTTGAAAAAGTAAGAAAACAGATATTTTATTATTTTGTTGAATTAAAAAGAAACTTTGAGGTTGCTGCAAACTAAAAAAATGAAAATTGATAAATTAAGTGATGAAGCCGTCATAGTATTTTGTTTAGCTCCTGCCGGATGGGATGGAAATTTATCATTTATCTATTTGAGTGTTATAGAGTGTATTTTTTTTTCTTCAATGTTATAAAGGGGGTAACAGATTTTCTTGTAGATCCGCATGCACAAAAGATCACCAGTATGATTGTTAAATTCTATCCGTTTTCTGTTCATCTTCTTTTTGCCTTTTCATGCAAGATAAGGAAAGCTTTTATTTTGTTATATATAGGAGTAGAGCCATTTTAATGCTTGGCTTGTGAGGTCGGCCCAACCCAACCCATTA
Source organism: Nicotiana paniculata (assembly GCA_005239505.1). NCBI lineage: Eukaryota > Viridiplantae > Streptophyta > Magnoliopsida > Solanales > Solanaceae > Nicotiana > Nicotiana paniculata. The sequence continues at coordinate 98,140 of ML322443.1, read as the reverse complement.
GTTGGGTGGGGTTGGGCGACGATATTTTTAGCCCATTTAAAACTGAGCTTTTTACCCCAGCTCCAATTGGCTCGCTGGCCCCAAGGGCTAGACTAGGTTGTCTCTTAAGGCAAAATATTTTAAAGAAGAATTCGGTCAACTTATATGTTAATGTATTGATTTAATCGAATTTAATATGTAAGCGAAATTTTAACTCGTTTTTGCTATTGAATGTGTACTCAACATTCTTAGAAAAATTTCACTTATATGCAAAATTTAAAAGTTTTATACAATTTGGCTTTTTTTTCAAATATGTGGTAGGTATCTGAACTTTTTCCTTTCAATTAGGTAATAGGTGTCCGAATTTTTTCCTTACAAATGGGTGGTAGGTAGATGTATTCCAATTAATATGGTGAAATGCATGTCCTATTCATATATGAATTTCTGAAGTTCGTTGAGCATCATTTACCAACTTCCTCTTCCAATATTATTACTATTTTGTTCTTTCTCTTTTTGTTTTGGTTGTACATTACTGGTGGCAACTGACAAACTTATATTATATATTTTTAAAAGAAAAGTTGAAGGGGTGTGCTAGCACTTTGAATGTCCTTTTGAGATGTATGGCAGGAGTGGGTTAGGCTGTTGAATTCTATAGTGCACTAGAGTTGGGTCGGCCCGTTTGACAGCTCTACAATTAACGTAACTGAATTTTTGTTGTTGGTTTTCGAATGCGCCTTTCTTTCACTTTCTCTTAAAGGTGGCATAATGATGTGTAGAAGTTGGCAAAGCTGCCAATCTCTTTGTAATTGCTTTGCTCTTTTCTTTTTGTTCCCTTCATTTATTTTCCTATTCTGATGATTCGACCATTTAATGTTTTTCCCCCTTGAGTTTTTCACCTTCATCTGTCTTTCTTCCACATCATTAGTGATCTTTGTTACTGTACAAATTTGGCTCAATTTGGGTGCATGTTGCTTTGTATTTGTGTGAAGCTTTACTCTGATGGGCATTAGGTATCAAAGTTGATTCTTTTGTTGCTTCATTTTCAGCAATACATCCGTCAGCTTGAATCATCACTTCAGGAAGAAATGTCTCGGCATGCCCCACTGTATGGAGCTGGCCTGGAAGCTTTATCAATGAATGAGTTAGATACATTATCACGTATTCATGAAGAAGGACTCAGACAGATCCATGCCATCCAACAGCGTAATGGAAGTCCAGCTGGTAGTCCTATAGTAATCCCCCATAACCTTCCCCCTACTCATGCGTTGTTTCCTGCTCCTCCTCCTCCAATAGCTGTTGGAATGCCCCCACCTCTTGTTCCAAATGGTGTTGGGATCCACAGCAATGGCCATGTAAATGGTTCTATTGGGCCCTGGTTCAATCATTCTTGAATCTGGGTCTAGGACGACCCTTGTTATGATCAAGTTGGCTAGTTGTTTCATTCTCAAGCCTTGCAGCTAAGTAGGAGAGCAATGTGTAGGAAGTAGGTTTGGTCATCTTTTTCTATTTTCAAGCTCTCTTGGCGTAGGCTGGTACCACTGGGGGAAAAATTGGCAGGCGTTGTCCAATAGCAACCAACATTTCAAATGCCACACTTATTCATGGTTTTTACTTTTTCGTCAAATTAATTAAAATGCGTTAGAAAGTTTTGATTACTGTTGATCTCGCATTCGCAGAAACTCTCAATGATCGTTCGTGCGTTAATTTCCGGGCAGGGGCTAATTATCAAAATAATTGAAAAAATGTCCTGGCAGATGTCCTGTTATCTGTAATTTGCATCCCTTGTTTGTAGTGTTTTTATCTTACGGTTTATTTCTTCGAGTCAGAACCTAAATGTGGTTCTTTTTGATAAGTAGGACCGAAATAAGTGTTTAGAAAAACTCTTTTAAAGAGCGTTATATATGTAACTCTTTTAATAACCGCGATATATGGATATCTCTTGCGCCCACCAATAAGTCTCTTGCGTGTAACTGACATAACAATAATTGAAATGGATATAGCGCCCTTTAAAAGAGCACTATACTTCAAAAAATTTAACCCCCCAAGCTAGGCATTGCCTTATTTAAAGACGTTAGGGTTTTACAAAAATCCATTCAAAAATATTCGTAACTCCTGTTAAAATTTTTCTTTTTGTTAAATTTTCAAGTATTTTTTCATAATGTCTGAAGAGCGAAAAGTAAGGGTTTCATTATATTTGGGGAGGGGGGGGGGGGAGGGTTAGGTTGTGGTGGCGAATAACTCTGTGAGCTATAGTTTATCTCCACAATGTCATGTTAAGTTGCCATTTACAATGGAGTACGATAGATTGATATAGTTGTTATATAATAAAATGAGTGTGAGGAAACATTCGTTGAACCTTAAAATAATCGGAAGATATTCGTATTCCGTCACTTTGCAAAGGGTTGCTTGTTACACTGAGTTTAATGTCGGCGATGATGAAACTTTGAGGGATTTTTTGAGGACTCCGGATGAATACCAGAAATTTCTTGTGATAAAATGTTGGAAATGTATGTCAAGGTTGAAGACGTTCACAATAATGAAGTTGAGCATAGTAGAGATAACCCTCAGTCATCGGGCGGTTATTTTGGAGCAGTTTTTGCCGGACAGGTTCCAACTGAAAGAGTTTGGCCTGATTTTAACGTATCACCACGGGCGGATGAGGAGCGAGGAAATAATTTCTCTCCTGCTTTACATAACCCACAAGACGAGTGGTAAACTTCATTTTTTCTTTGTATTACGATGTATATTTTTGTTGTATTGAATTTGTATTAACACTCATATATTCCACAAGGGGGTACCGGCCGTATATGAATTTTATAAGTTATGAACACACGCCTAGTTGGAATATGCGTAGTTATAGTGTGTTGGACCATGGTGGTCCATCCGAGAGTCATCACCAACAGGATAATGTCCATCAAGAAATGTCAACACATTACGACTTGTAAGTGAAGTGGTACTGCTATGTGGAAAGTATTTATTAATTTGAGTAGCTTATTATTTTGTTGTTTGTGCAGTGAAAACGAGCAAGTTGAACCACCTGTCCTGACTCAATTGCCTGAAGACGACATATTAAATCGGGATATGGCAAATGCACAGAGTGAGGAAGAGAACAATGATTATGAAAACAATGCCGATGATTCCAGAGACGACACACCCTTCCCTTGTGAGGTTGGTGATGATGAGGAAGAGAATGAAGGACCTGATTTGACGAGGCAGTATGCTCCACCCCCCGTTAGACCAAGAGTGTATGAGTCCCAAGTGCCGTTTCATTCAAGGCAGATTCCCTACCTTGATCATTTGCCAAGTATGCCAGATGTGGATGCTCTCACAAGGGATTTTGATGAAATTCGGACAGCAATGTGGGATGATTCTAGACCAACGGTGCTGGCAAAGGGCATGTTTTTTCCTGATAAAGCGCGCATAAGCAGGGCGGCGAAAATGTACAGTGTAAAAGAGTGTCGTGAGATGACGGTATGTGAGTCAAGTCCGGATGTATATAAGGTTGTTTTCCCCAAATGGTTTACGGGTTGTCATTGGATGCTTCGTGCGAGCAAGAAGAACACAGGTCTGTGGAAAGCGGATAAATACATTGCCACCCATACTTGTGAAATGGACACATTCAATAGGAATCACTACCACTTGGATATTGACTTGATTTCTCTTGTCCTTATTCCACACCTTGAAGCGTCCATAAGGTATAAAATCAAAGAGTGCATTACATCAGTCCACCAGGAATATGGCCATACCATTACCAAAAGAAAGTCATTTCTCAGGCGCAGATGTGCGTTTGAAATTGTTTATGGTAACTGGGATAAGTCATTTGCAGCTCTACCCAGGTACATGGCCGCACTGCAACACTTTAACCCCGGAACAATTATTGAATGGAAGCTTGAGCGGAGTCCGGGAAAACCAAAATATATATTCAATTACGTGTTCTGGGCATTTAAACTAACAATTTATGGTTTTCTGCATTGCCGGCCGGTAATATCCATAGACGACACTCATGTCTATGGAAAGTATGATATCAAGCTATTGATCGTCGTTGCAGTAGATGTTAAAGGGCAAATATTTCCTCTAGCTTTTGCTATTGTGCTAATGAAAGCCAAGAGACGTGGACACTGTTTTTGAACCATTTGAAAGAGCACGTTGTCAAACAACGTTCAAGTATTTGTCTAATATCTGATCGACATGGTGGTATCTTAAGTTCTGTAGAGAATTTGCCTGCATGGCAAGAACCTTATGTATACCACCGTTACTGTGTGAGGCACTTGAATGCCAATTTCCAGAAGGCATATCCCAATAGGGATCTACATGATTTAATGTGGATGGCAGCAACAGACCACCAAGAGCATAAATTCCGGAGGCACGTGGAATATATCAGGCAGGAAGACGAGGCAACCTATCATTTGTTACTGCGACATAACCCTAAAAAGTGACTTTGCATGCGAATGGTTGCAGAAGATGGGGAACTCTGACTACAAATGGGTCAGAGTCTTTCAACAGGTTATTGAAGTCGGAACGAGGATTACCTTTCACTGCCAAGATGAGGATGTCACCCAAGCAGACGACAGAGAGGTTTGTTGAAAGGGCTGCAGCTGCAACATCATTGATGGAAAGGAGTGTTGAATTTATGCCACTGCCGATGAAGAGATTTGAGAAATACAGGCAACGAGCACATTGGCATTCATTTTTACAGTATGATCACGACATCAATATTTTTAAAGTTCGCACTGCTATCCATCAAAATCGGGGGAATAATGTACACGCCATAAATGAATCTAGAAAGTTATGCTCTTGTAGAAAATGGTCCATCTACCACATGCCATCAGGTGCTTTCAACATGTTGGTTTAGGGCCAACCAACTACGTTGATAAACAATATAGTGTTGCTACATACTTAAACACCTACAGTGGGCAGTTGCAGCCAATGGGTGCTGAGCATTATTGGCCGCCGAAATCATTTAAAATGGTGTGTAACTAGGAGTTTTTTCGTCGAATACAGGTGCAGAAGAGAACGCGTATACGGAACCAAATGGATATTCGTGATACCGTTTATGCGCACAAATGTGGTATATGCTCGCAAATAGGACACGACCGTCGAAAATGTCCTTCGGCTGGTTTGGGTGGCGGTGGTAATCCAGCTCCTGGTGTGAGTTCTTCTAATGTTCCCAACTATCAAGGATACACGTAGTGTTTTATTTTCTTAATGTAGTTGTAATAAGTGTATGTAATGTAGTGTTGTCTTGTCAACCTGAAAAGCTGCCCGCCTGCGAAAAAGCTATTTTGTATCCGAAAGAATCTTTAACACGCGAAGCATAGCGCGGTTAAATACTACGTTATGTGTTCGCATAGTACGGTTCAATACTACATTATGTGTGTTGTCTTGTCGACCTGAAAAGCTGCCCGCCTGCAAAAAAGTTATTTTGTATCCGAAAGAATCTTTAACACGTGAAGCATAATATACTTAAATACTACGTTATGTGTTAGCATAACGCGGTTAAATACTATGTTATGTGTTAGCATAGCACAGTTAAATACTACGTTATGTGCTTTTCCTTGCCTATTAATAACGGGCGCATTCTAATTATTTTCTGCGCTTAACAATAACCAATAGCAAAACTTTCTATAAAAGCATTGTTTTTTTTCGTTCTAACAAATGTCTGAACGCCTTTATGTACCAAGGTGCCAGTGCGGCAAAAAATGTATGATGGCGGACTGTTGGGATGATGGTGAAGTTGCGCGCAGATACTGAATGTGTGTGAACAAGTTTTATGGCAACAACGAAAAGTTTTGCAATTTTGAGGTGTGGATTGATGAACCCTATAAGTAGGAATGCTAGAAAAAAACTTTTCACTATATTCATGATTTGAGATACGAACGTGATGAGGTTATGTATAAACGAGAAATTGTGGCGTTGAACGAGAAACTAAAAGAGGTGGAAGAAGAAAAAAATAGGCTGTTGGATCAATTTGCGTGGTTGAAGAAGAGAATAGTGGACTAAACAAACCGTTGTATGTGTTGAGTGTAGTATTTTATCTTTATGCTTTCCAGGTCATGTATTTTCATTATGTGTGCCGAATTTAAATTATGTTAAGTTGCTGTGTTTGTGTTTGTGTTGCAGTATTAAAACAACGAAGAATCGGGAAAATATATACATAATGCGCATATAATGAAAACAATAAAAATTGTTGCTACTATTTACATAAAATAATATTTACGTCAAATACAAAAAGAAAGAAAATTAATGTGTCCCAGAACCTGTGTGCTTCAATGTAGCCGCTGGCCTGAGGCGCATCCCATCCCGCCCGGCTACGCTATCAGGATCATCCTCATCACGTCGCCTCTTTATAGCAGGATGCGCTGCAGCATGATCATCAGTAGTGCTGGCAGGATTGGTAGAAGGGGCCATCGGTCCAGTAGTAACCTACAGAAGAATAAGTCAACTCAGTATATGAAAATATATATTAAGTCACAACAATTTAAATTGTCTTACCATGATCTCGTCGGGCTCCTGAATATAATCATCCGTCGCAACCAGGTCAGCATCGCACAAAGCGGCCTCCGTGACGGGCGAGGATGAAGCCTTAATAAGAAAATTAATAAGGTTATGGCAAATAAATGAGAAAAGAAAAAATAAATTTAAATTTAATACTAATAAAAACATACCTGTGCCTGTGAAAGATACCCAACACCCCTCGATGATGAGCCATAACTTAGTCGGCGCCCACTATCCACATCTCAGGTCGGCCGATCCTCAGCGGTTGATGGGCCTGGAAAGTATGCATCCCAATCCTCTCTGGTAATGCTCGTGCCCGTGATCAATAATGGACCTGACAGGGTCACCTGCGAAGTCCCTGGAGTGAGCTGCATCCTAAGGTTGTATGACGGCATGCTGCTGTGATACTCGTCCGGCTCATGGAGGTCACCCGGTGTATCATCATCAACATCATCAACATGTGCCTCAACGCCCCCTTGCTGGGGACCACCTCCTCTCCGCCCCCACGACCCCATGGGGCATCCCTGCCTCGTGGGGCACCCCTACCTCGTGGGAAACCCCTACCTCGTGGGACACCCCTACCTCGCTGGTGATGCTATGGTGCCACATAAGTAGGGTCATGTACTAAGCGCTGATCCTCTCGGGCTCGCTGCAGTGTCTGGGCAGCCAACTCTGCAACCTGCCTGCCATAATCATGCAAAATGGCCGCTCCCTCACCGGCATGCTGCTGCATCTGCAGTCCCAACTGGTAGAATAGATGTAGGACAATAGCCTGCACAACGTATAAACTACAGAACGCTAGGTTACAGTTATATAAATAAGAATACTAGAAAACATATTAGGGCCTCGTGCTGCCCGGCGTATGGAACGTACCGACTGCCAGCTCGATGAATGGGATTCCTGGAGAAAAGTCGGGTAACGCTGCAGTACCAGGGCATATACTCATGAACAATATCCGTCCGGCTCGGTGAGGGGGGGGGGGGAGGGCGGAATCAGGTCAGCTCGCCGGTCCCAAGTATCGACCTGCACCTCTAGCCATGCCACATATGCGTCGTCCACCCTGGAACGATCATCCCGCTGATAATGTGTGAGCTCCTATGTGGACAGTCTCGGTAAAAGATGCGGACGACCAAACTGGCGAAGTACCCGCTCCGTGGCATGATGCTCCACAATATCGAGGCACATCAGCAGGACAAAAGTGCTCCAAATCAGTCGGCCGACCGAGTAATAATCGGGCAGGCCACCTATCAACTCGTCGCTGTATGGCGTCCTGATGAACTATTAAGTAACAACAGAAAACGTGAATATGCGCAACACATGTGAAGCTATACCAAGTAAACTTAGGTATATATTTACCTGTACACCCTCCAGCATATCCAACATATCTCTGCATAAGGGGAGATTATGCCAAGCCTCATAGATATGTATGTATCCCCGCCGGAGAACCCACCTCCTAGATAGAGGGAGAAACGGAGGTGGTACATCCGGAGGTAATGGTGGTAGAGGTGGCTACAACTACAAGAACCGCTCCCATGCCCAAACCTAACATACAAAGTTGACATAAAATTTAAGATTAATTTTTACTAGATATGTTTTAATGAATAGAGTATTTGAATATGTTGTCACCTGTAGCAGTAGCAAAAATCCACATACGTCATGCTGGGTGCCCATGATCGCCCGACACATCTGCCTGTACAAGTAGGTGAGAACAACAACACCCCAGTTGTACTGGGGTAAATCATCTAGCCGCTCAAGATGATGAAGAAATCTCAAGCTGACTAGGTTCCCCGAAGTGATCGGGAACAAGACCCCTCCAAACATAAGAAGCAGCAACAATCTTGTATACCGGTGAATATGCAGATCATCTGTCTCGGCAGTGATGTCGGGGTGCAATATCTCCAAATGGTGTCGAATATCTGTCAAACTCAGGAGACTGCTCCCTAAGTGTGCAGTCTCATCCTGTGGCCTGAAACCAGTGAGCTGCTGCAACATGTCCAAATACTGCCCATACGTCATCTCTCTCATGGCCTGTGGCAGTGCAACGGGCAGTCCATCAACGGGCAGCCCATATAAAACCTCCACGTCCTGCAACGTGATAGTGGCCTCACCAATGGGCAGGTGGAATGTGTGCGTCTACGGTCTCCACCGCTCTATCAAGGCAGTGACCAAAGGCCAATCGAGCTGCAGCCGCCCGATCTCCAAAATACTGTAGAAGCCCGTATCCCACAGGCACTGGACTATACGGGGATGGAGAATTTTGCCATTCAGAAAATCCTACATGTCGTCCACTCTCCTGACGCGGAGAGTCTAGGCCAGTAACTCTCCCTCCCATATGTGGGCGGACTTATGGTCGCCCTGTAACACTAATAGCTCATCGCAGAAAGGTTCGGGATGCATAGGCGGCATGTCCATGTCGTCTACTGTAAATTAAACAACATAAATTATATGTTTTATTTTGTAAATAAAATAATTTTTATAACTATACAATATTTAATTGAACGTAGTATTCACGTATGGGTTCTAGGCTCGATATTTGAGTCCTAGTAGCACCAAGTTATCCTGAATTCTTGTATGTGTTAGTTTTATTATTTTACATGTTAGTTTCATAATTTTATATATATTTTTTATAAATTAAATAATTAATTTTTATAACTATACAATATATAATTGGACAGAGTATTCACATATGGGTTTCAGGCTCGAGATTTGAGGTCCAGTAGCACCAAGCTATCCTAAATTCTTGTATGTGTTAGTTTTATTATTTTACATGTTAGTTTCATAATTTTATATTTTTTTTGTAAATTAAATAATTAAGTTTTGTAAATTGGACATAGTTTGTGTTTGATCTATCAGTATAAGAGATACTTAAACAACAGAGATACTACGCTAAAAGACTCTACATTTTACTACGATAAAAGGGCACTATATTACTAGTCCTTAAGCAAATAAATAATCTAAACTAGATAAAATAACAAATACATTTTAATCACAAAATATTCACGAAAATATATATAAAACAGTAAAAGTAATTTATTAATATTTTTATTAAAAAATATTAATGATTTCTCAATTTTTAAATATTTTTTTAGAACACTAATATCTTAGTCCGGATAAAAATAACATACCAGTTTAATCACAAAAACAACATGGAACATATTCAAAACATCTAATATGCATTATTTATACGAGTTTCGACATAAACTAAATCGGAATACCTCGATTTATGTTTTTCGGAAAGTTGAATTGAAATTTGAGTCCGAAAAAAAGCAACCTACAAAAATAGAAGGCTTGGCTAGAATGTGGGACCAACACTCATGTCTTTTTGTGGAACGGGTGGGGTCCACTCAATTATTTTATAGACTTAATTGGGGGGTGGGGACCGAGGAAGGTTTTATAAAAATGGGGGTGGGGGGTGTTGTGGTGGTGGTATAGTTATGGCTCAAAACATGAGGGAAAGGGAAGGGCGACTACTTATGTATGTATAGCGGGGTTTATAAAAGTGCTATACATATAACGCTTTTATAAACCGCGTTATACATACCTGTCTTATCAGCTTCCAGGTATAGCGCGGTTATTAAAGGCGTTATATATATAACGTTCTTTAAAAGAGCGCTATACCTTAACATCCAAAACATACGTTAAAGTATAGCACTCTTTAAAAGAGCGCTACATATAAAAATATCACTCTTTTGTTTTTACACTTATTTCGGTCCTTCATGTCCAAAAGAACCATATTTAGGTTCTGGACTCTTATTTCTTCTTCCCTTTGCTCTGTAGGAGATCATTTGTCAATCTCATACTTAAAATACAGTCAGTGCAAACACACTGGCACACATCTATTTTGGCGAGCAAGAATAACATTAACCAGAACAAGACTGTAAAATGACGAGGATAGTGGTGACTCAGATGACAGTAACAAAACTCAATTCAATTTTTCAATCGTGTTGATAGCGGGATTGTTAACATATTATCTATTTATCTTTTGGATTGTTACATAAATTGTTGGTCAGATTCACTGTTTTTTTCCTATCTAGTGTACATAAACTATATATACATATATATTATGTAAGTAATATTAATATTATTAAAATAGAAATTATAGTAAATATTATACATAAAAAATATTATAATTTTCTTTATGAGTGAAACATGAATTTTTGTGTGATGACCTATTTATCGAGGTCAAATTGAGTAGATATTGTGTGAACTTACGAAGATGCATAAAGATTTCTCGATCAATACCATGAAAATATATCCTTTACATCTTGAGTACTTGGTGACAGTAACATTATTGTGTCATATATAGTGATCAAGTGTACTAAAAGATCGAATCAGTAGTAATGAAATATTTCTTGATTGTTGTGTATGTAAAAGATGAGGAAAATCATAATTATGTCAAAATAATTCATAAAGCGCGAGTAGATATATAGTTCTAACTTCAAAAAAATACTTACCTATTTGAAGCCCATTTCCATGGTTGTCTTGTTAAAATTCTTAATCTCCTCCTGATTATTGGCTTCTAATAAAAAAATTGACAATATTTTCAGAACCTTCCTCCATATTTGACATGTTAATACTAACTTTTCTTGAGGTATACAATGTTATGTTTGTCTCTTATTTTATTTTATTTTGTAATAATTCTTTCTACATATTTATATTTAGCATAAAAATATCGTAGTTTGATTAATTTGTTTAATTATATATATTTTTTTTGTCTAAAAAATTTTGTAAATAATTATTTTCTTAAATTCCATATAGAACAAAACGTAAATGCCAATATTGTGCATTACAAAGAAGGAAATGAGAGTTGAATAGAAAATTTGACAACTTTCGGCAGCAAATATTTCTTCGACAACTTTCCAAACCTCTTTTCCATGCTCGGTACTTTATTCCTTCTAATTTCTCCTTTTTTCCTCCTTCCATTCGCCACTTTCTACCCATCATATTTTGGGGGAAATACACGGTTAGTCACTAATAACACATATATTTATTTTTAAGACACTGTTTAAAATGTCTTTAGTCTTTAGTCATTGCTTTAAAAAAATTTACCTGCCCAGACAAAAATACTCTTCTGCTCATGTCCTTAACTTTTGAACTTAACTTCAGGACTACATGTCCTTAACTTTTGAACTTGGAACTCTAAGTTCAAGACTTCAGGATTATGTGTCCTTAACTTTTGAACTTAACTTCAGGACTACATGTCCTTAACTTTTGAACTTGGAACTCTAAGTTCAAGACTTCAGGACTACGTGTCCTTAACTTCAGGACTACATGTCCTTAACTTTTGAACTTGTAACTCTAAGTTCAGGACTACATGTCCTTAACTTTTGAACTTCGAACTCTAAGTTCAGGACTTCAGGATTACATGTCCTTAACCTTTGAACTTGTAACTCTAAGTTCAAGACTACATGTCCTTAACTTTTGAACTTGGAACTCGAAGTTCAGGACCACCTGTCCTTAATTTCGGTGCTTGTAACTCTAAGTTAAGGACTACTTGTCCTTAACTTTTGAACTTGTAACTCTAAGTTCAAGACTACATGTCCTTAACTTTTGAACTTGGAACTCGAAGTTCAGGACCACCTGTCCTTAATTTCGGTGCTTGTAACTCTAAGTTAAGGACTACTTGTCCTTAACTTTTGAACTTGTAAATTTAAGTTCAGGACTAGCTGTCCTTAATTTATGAGCTTATAAGTCTAAGTTAAGGACTACACGTCTTTAACTATTCCGATAACCTCCCTACTTCGATGACTCTCCTCCATTTTTCAGACAACTTGCAACTCCCACTCTCTTCTTCACACTCACCTTTTTAAGCTACATACCTACTTTTCCTCAATATTTATCCTAACAAGAGAAGTCCTAAGATCAAACATAACAATAACAACGTTCTCTTCTTGAGAAAGTAAAACTGTAGCAATGTTTTCTTTGGAGGAATCTCATTTGGAGGCCAAATTTGTCTTACGCGAATCACAACCATGACAATGAAGACGATAGCAAGCCCAAAAGTAAGGAAAATCCCGCCGATCATAAAACTTTAAAAAAGTAACACCGTCTTTTCATATTAATTTTAGTAGACTAGTGGCTACTTTTGCTCAGCATTAAAAATGCTGGATAAAAAAAAATATCACTTTAAAAAGTGGCTACACCACGCAATTTTTACTCATATTTTCATCCTCTAAATGGGCTTTCTAACAGCCAAATTCATGAGTAAATTAAAATGCACTATAATTCTTTTTCCTTTTATGTGATATGCTCGAAGATTTTTTAATGAAAAATGTGAAGTGAAAATTAAGGAAAACTGATAGCAAATGTATACAAATCTAATGTAAAGTTTATGCTGATAAAATAATAATTTACATTTAACTGTTTGCTTTTGTTTGTATCAGTCGACAATCACGTGGATAGACATCTCCTAGGCATACATCTCTTTTGTTTTCTCGGGATAATATGTTAATTATTTTTATCTTTCAAAATAAATAAATGGTGTAACTGAAAAACATTAGATAAGGTATTGTCTAACCAAAAGCATACCAGAATGAATAAGAAAAATAATGAGATAAATATGTTCTTACCTGTTCTGCTTTCAATCGCGTCCAAATAAATACAAAGTGAAAAGATAAGCAACAATAATTATGGCTTTATTCTCATTAACTTAGCAAATTAATCAGAATACCGTTTTCTATCATTTTGCTTTTCTCTTTTTGAGTTAACTAGTATTAGACGGATACAAATATCAAATTATGATTTGAATTATATGTAAATTACCTTAAAATTTAAACCTTTGAGATATCAATTAAGAACCATGATATGAAACCATTTCTCATATCTTGTAGTGGATAACATATTTTCTTTTTTATATTTGTGACAATTCAATCTCGTGATTTTAGTACTTGCATTTTATTTCATGGTCAATATTAAAGAATACCAAACATATCACGTCGTGTATCTTTTTTGAGCACATTAGATCATATTGTTTTAATAAAATTCTTACTACCACTTTATGTTTTACCTCAAATTCGAATAATCCTTATACTTCTATATTTCACCCAAAAAAATTCTCTTTGTTCTTTGCTTATAGTTATTGCATTATTTATTACTTTGTCACAACCCCAAATCCCAGTTTAAAGATCATAATGACACCTAGTCTTTAGGGCTAGGTAAGCCTATCACACAACAATATCAGATAAGGGTATAACAACTTACTATTAAATAAAATTGAGAAAAATGACCCAAAACATAGCCAATATCATAATACAACTTTTGCAATCCCAAAACCCGGTAGTATAGAGTCATAAGCTCTATAGAGAATACATAAGATATTCCAAAATGCAATACTATTTTGGATTACAATTAAACAACAACATAAATGAAGTAAGAGGGTGACTTCGAGGCCTGCGAACGGAACAACAGGTATACCTTGAAGTCTCCAACCGCACAATCACTACTCTCATAATCAACACGATCTGAAGTACCTGGATCTGCACAAAAATATACAGAAGGTTAGTATGAGTATACACAACGGTACCCAGTAAGTATCAAGAATAATCTCGATGGAGTAGTGACGAAGTACAGGTCAAGACACTCACTAGACATGAAAACCTGTATAGAATATTCAAAAAGTTTATTTAAATAGTTTTAAGCATGCTATCAATTTTAAATAAAGTAAAGCAACAAATCAGATAATGAGTTATTTTAAGAATCAAATAAAGTAAATCATGACAACAAATTAAATAGAGTAAAGCATCAATAAAGAATGAGTATATTTTAAGAATCAAATAAAGTAAGGTATGATAACTATTAAATAAAGTAAAAAATTAAATAAGACAACGAGTTTAAGAATCAAAATAAGGTAAGCATGATAGCAATTTATATATTTAAATCCGTTGTGTTACCAACAACTCAACAGAATATGAGATAAGAATACCATGTAAGTAAATCCATCTTGACAACCAGTTCATCAAGTAACAATGGGGACACAGATTAACACATTTAAATAAGCAGCAAATCATGTAAAAATGCATGAAACACATAAGAAGTCATAAACTGTTTCAATACAAAAATAACACAAGAGTCACTTCGATGGGCCACATATCATAATCACATATCATCCTTATGTCATCGCGTGAGCTCCACATTTAAAATATTTTTCCCGAAATAGCTTCACACACTTTAGCCCCTTATCTTTGCGCATGTGATTCAAAATGAAGTAATTCCCCTTACTAGAAACACACACATAAGTACCCCCTTATCTCGCAGCATGCGCATCAATATACACACGATCCTTATGCCGCCAAATGCACATCTCAATCACAACACACAATCAACCGCACACCACGTGCCCATATGCCACAACATTCTCAAACAACAATACCAATATGACAACATTTCTCAAACAACAATACCAATTGCAAAATAATACATAGACCGTGGTTCAACAACAAGGTGTACAAGAACTTCAACAGCAATAAATAAAACAGAAAATAAATCAACAGTGAAAGGTGTTCCAGTATAATAACAACTTCAATTAAAGGCATATTAAAGGCCTAAGAGTCTAAACCAGTCAAATAACACATATAAGGTCGTGTACACGCTTGTCATCTCATGTACACGACTTTCGCATAATTCAAATAGTGCAATTAGCCCAAATCCTACAAGTATGTTCTCCCACACCAAGTTAGGCAAAATACTTACCTCAATTAGACCAAATCATTGTTCAGAATATCTTTTTCTTTAGAAATTCACCTCTGTACGACTCAAATCTAACAAAAAAAAACATAATATCATCAAACAATGCAAGAGAAACCAATTATGATAATTAAAGTTAAGATCTTTACACAATTCCTCAAAAGTTAACAAAAGTGAATCCCGGGCCCGACCGATCAAAACCCGAGTCGAAGGGTAGCTCTCGGTTACCCATAGACCTACAAATCCATATATGTGTTTTGTATTCGAATCCGAGTGCAATTCTGTCACGACCCAAATTTCTCTCCGTTGGGTATCGTGATGGCACCTAGTCTTAGGGACTAGGTAAGCCTAATATTTCCACTGAACGACAACAATAATAAAGGAATTATAACAGTCTCGATATGGACATCTTGACAGATTTTACAATTTTCCAAAACTCGGTAAATACAAGTCATAAACTCTACGAAATCTTTCTATCAAATCTAAATACAACTGTGTAGGAATAAGTAAGTACAATTGAATAGAAATAAAATAAGAAGGTGACTCCGAAGCCTGTGAACGCAGTAGCAGGTTATCTTGAATCTCCCTAGCAATGATCTGCGCAACTACTAACAACAATAACCTGGATTTGCACACAAAAATGTGCAGAAGTGTAGTATGAGCATACCACAGCTGTGCCCAGTAAGTATCAAGACTAACCTCGGTGAAGTAGTGACGAGGACTACTCAAGACACCACCGGTCTAATAAGTAAAAAGGCATAAATGTATAAATGACCAAAACATAATATCTATCTAAAGATTTTTCAATATAATTAACGATACGATCGAATAATACGGAAGAAAATTCAATAATTACGATCAACGGACATCATAATATAAATACGCAAAGAGAATGGAAAGAATGCAATCCAAATGGCGGGAATCACAACTCAATAAAAGCACTAGCAACGCAGCACTACATCAATTTATTCACGTCAGGCCTTAGCTAATAAACTCAATAAAACTGGTCAAACCTTCGAGTGAAAACCTTTAAACCGTGATTTTATTTTAAAAACTTAAAGATATAATCATTTCGGAATAGAGAAATTTCTTCTTTGAAATATACTTTCTTTGAATGTATATTTATATATTTTTATAAAGAGAAATCTTTAAAACATAGTCTCTTCAAATACGTGGTGTTCAAATATACTTTTCCAAATACTGCTCTTTCAAATATCATCAAAATATGTGATGTTCCAATATACTTTCCAAAATACTGCTGTTTCAAATATCATTTTTCTGCAAGACAAATACTTTTCAAATATACTTTCGAAATACAAGTCCTTCAGACATAACTTTTCCTGGAGATAATTTCTTTTCAGCTATACTTTTCAATATATATATATATATATATATATATATATATATATATATATTCTTCAATCCAAATCTCCTCAATGATAAAACCACCGAAACTCAGAATTTTTCATGCAATGCAGTACAGGGGGAAAGCTCTCGAAATCTCGTCCGTAGTCCCAATTTAAATATGCGATGCAGTACAGGGGGAAAAGCTCCCGGATCTCTGTCCGTAGTCTCAATTTAAATATGCGATGCAGTGCAGGGGGAAAACTCCCAGATCTCTGTCTGTAGTCCCAATTTAAATATGTAGTGCAGTACAGGGGGAAAGCTCCCTGATCTCTGTCCGTAGTCCCAATTTAAATATGCAGTGCACTACAGGAGGAAACCTCCCGGATCTCGGCCCGAAGTCCCAATTTAAATATGCAATGCATCCACTGAGGAAAACAACCAGAATGCGACAGAAACAACATATATTGTCACAACCGGCGCAAAAGCAAACAAGACCGAATGCAAAGTACGATGAGCAAAATAATACAAAGACTTAAATCACGAAAATGGTAAAAACTCACTCATAAGAAGTAGCCACAGAAAGTAATACCAATCACAAAGAGAAGACAACAAAACGAGGGGAAAACAAGACAAATATAGCAACAATTCTATATATTCAAGTTCGTAACCAAGAAACCAAATCATCCCGGCAAGGGAATCAACTATAACCAATCTCACTTAGACAATTGTCTTCACCGAATAAACTCAGTTTGAACAAATGCTCAGTAAATAGGCAGCATCAAAGAATACCATCAACATGGGCAGTCATCAATTAAACCTAAATAGTACTTAAGAGGAATATAACGACCCGACCAGTCGTTTTGAGCTCTAGCGCGTTGTTCAGAAGTTTGGAGTCATGAACAATTTCATTTAAGGTATTATGACTTGTAGGTGTGGTCGGAAGTGAATTTCGGGAAGTTTAGAGTTGATTTGGAAAGAAAATTCTCATTTCAGAAGCCTTAAGTTGGAGAAATGGACTAAGATTGGAATTTTAAGTAAACGGCCTTAGAATCAGGATTTGAAGGTTTTTGCAGGTTCGTATGATGATTTCGGACTTGGGCGTATGTCCGGATCGGGTTTTGGATAACCCGGGAGCGTTTCGACGTATATTGTGGAAGTCTGCATTTTTGAAGAAATTTCCTAAGTTTGGCTTGAAGCGCATTTCAATGATATTGGTGTCCGTTTGGGATTCTAAGCCTGGGAATATCTTCGTATGGTGATTCTGGAGTTGGGAGTGCGATCGAAAGTGAATTCAGATGTCCGTAGGTTGTTTTGAAGTCATTTGGCTAAAGATAGAAATTTGAAGGTTTTGAAGAAATCCGACTGGAAGTGGAAATTTTGATATCGGAGTTGGAGTGTGATTCCGGAAGTTGGAGCAGGTCCGTAATGTCAAATATGACTTGTGTGCAAAATTTGGGGTCAACCAGACGTGATTTGATAGGTTTCGACATCAGATGTAGAAGTTGGAAATTTATAAGTTCATAAAGTTGGGATTTGGGTGCGATTCGTGGTTTCGATGTTGTTTGATGTTATTTGAGGCCTCGAGCAAGTCCGCACTATGTTTTGGAACAGGTTGGTATAATTGGACGGGGTCCGGGGGGACCTCAGGTGGATTCCGGGTGGTTAACGGATCAATATTTGAAGTTAGAAGAGGAGCTGGAATTGCTGTCATCTGGTATGACCGCACCTACGAAGATTTGGCCGCAATTGCGGAGCCGCAGGTGCGAAGAAGTGGTGGTCTGGCTGGGAGCGCAGGTGCGATGATATTTCTGCACCTGCGAAGTCGCAGATGCGGGCTATGGGGTGCAGGTGCGAAATTGGCTTGATCTGAGCAAAACCGCAGGTGCAGAGGTTTGGTCGCACCTGCGGAATCGCAGGTGTGAGAGTTGGATCGCAGGTGCGAAAAATGGCCTGCGAAGAATATTTTAAAACCGAGATTGTTGGTCATTTCCTTCCATTTTTCTTTTGGTTTGGACGATTTTGAGGAGCTTCAAGAGAGGGTTTTCGTCAAGGATCACAAGGTAATTCATGTTTCTAAGTTAAATACAAGGTTATTGCATGGAATTATATATGAAAATTGTGGAAAAATTTGGAAAATATTGAAGAAAACCTAGAAATGATATTTTGGATTTCTACCACGAATTTGAGCATGGAATTTAGAGTAAATTGTATATTTGAGCTAGTAGAGCTATGAGTAGAATATGTCTTTGAGAAATTTCAGATTCCGGGCACGTGGGCCCGAGGGCATTTTGGTCAATTCACCGAGCAAAGTTGGGAAAGTATATAATTTGAATTTGTTGCAAGTATTAGGATGAATTTTCATTGCTTTGCCCGTTAGTTGGTAGTTTGGGGCGTTGTGCATCCATTGGAGTCGTCGGAAGGGCGTGGAATCCGGTTATGAGACTTCAAAGCGAGGTAAATCTCCTTTATAACTTTGTTAGGGGGAATTGTCCCCCTAGGTGAACTAATTAAGTATGTACTACTATCTGCAGGGGCTACGTACACACGAGGTGACGGGAGCCCGTGCGTAGCTACTATTATGCCATGTCCGGGTAGTCTAGGACCCACTAGCATGCCTTACCTGTTGTACCCGTGATCCTGCCGGTATTATTAGACTGCTAATATAATCGAAATCGTAATTTAATATCTAAAGAAGACTAGAGTTCATTTTCTTAATCATCTAGAAAGAGAATTTATTCCTCCGTGGATAATTGTATACCTGATAAGGTGATATTATTGAATACTATTAAACTTGGCAAATGAATTTCGAGAAAGGATTTAAATACTATTTCTTTGTGGTTTTTAAAGAGAAACTTGTCATTTACTTGAGTACTTGTTTTCCCGACGTATTCGGGGTGGACTGTTGATTGTGCATGACTGCATGTGAATCCTTCGCAATTTACATTCCACGAGCGGAGCGTTATTTCCCCCACTCTCATGGGAGCCAGCCGTATGCCACAGCGGATTTAAAAATGCACTTATGGTTCGGGCCGTTCGACCCTCGGCAATGCATAGACATGATTATTTTATTGAAAGGTGCACTTATGGTACGGGCCGTTCGACCCTCGGCAGTGCACAAAGATGATTATTATGATGGCTTAGGCCGGTTGTCCTTATCCCGTATGCGCATGCTAAGTTGTTAAATGTTTTTCATGAATTTTTAAGTGATAAGATTTTTGGGGAAAAATAAAGAAATAATGGTTTATTTAAGATATTTGGGGGAAAACAAAGAGGAAATTATTTATTTAAGATATTTGGGGGAAAATGAGGAAGTGGTAACTATTTGTTTACTTCCAGTATTTACTTGGATTTCAGTGCCTTATATATTTGCTGCTTTACTACCTTTACATGCCTACCGTGTTCATCATATGCTGTTAAATTAATCTGCTGGACCTTAGTGAGTGTCTAATTCGACCTCTCGTCACTACCTCTCTGAGGTTAGGTGGGCGACTTACTGAGTACACGTTATTTTTGTACTCATGCTACACTTGCTGTGCATTTTTATTGCACAAGTACTTTCATAGTGACATGGCTGGTTTGGAGACTTAGGCGAGCTGCACTATTCGGAGGCGACCCGTAGTTGATAGAGTCTCCCTCGTACTGTACTTATTTTTATTTTTAAACTCCTTGTCCAATTTGTATTTCGGACAAGCTTTGTGATGATTGTATAAATTCTTAGAAATTTCTCATGTACTTGTGACACCGGGTTCTGGGATGTTTTGGGATATATTTTGCTGAAATAGAATATTTAAACCCTTGTATTTACTTAACGGATTTTTATTTAGTTACTATGTAATAAAGTGAAAGGTAATGATTTTCATGAATGTAAAACAGTAACTTATTTCAACTAATTAATGATTGTCTTACCTGACGGTTGTGTCCGGCGCCATCACAACCTTAGTAGATTTTGGGTCGTGACAACATGGTATCAGAGCGCTAGGTTCCCATAGGTCTCACGAGTCATGAGAAAGTCTAGTAGAGTCTTGCGGATCGGTACAAAGACGTCTGTACCTATCTTCGAGAGGCTACATGGCTGTTAGGAGTACTTCCCTTCTTGATTCCTCATCGTGCAATTTGATTCCTTTTGAGGCTTATGACTATGCTTACTCCTACTCAATCTTACGCGTCGCGGAGCGCTTGCTATGAATCAGGATTTTGAGGAATTGATATGGTGCTACAAATATGGCGGGGTGTTTCCCATGAGTAGTTGGGTGGGGCTGTTGTTGTTGCCCTGCAGAAGAATATTATGTTGTTTCAGCTCGGTTGCTATGTTTCTGAGAACTTTGAGGCTATGTTCCGTTGTGATGATGCTTGCGATTGGTTATCGCGCGATGTTGATATGATGATAGAATGCTTGCCCGTATGTTGGGGGTGGTGAATGGCTTGAAGGGAGGTCTTCTCAGAGTGTGATTTAGAGATTTTAGTATTTAGATTCCGGCGGAAGGAAGGCGATTGATCTATAGATGGCCACATTTTGGATTGATGAAATAGTAAGACTTGGTGTTTCAAGTGGTGAATGGCTTGAAGGGAGGTCTTCTCAGAGTGTGATTTCGAGATTTCAGTATTTAGATTCCGGCGGAAGGAAGGCGATTGATCTATAGATGGCCACATTTTGGATTGATGAAATAGTAAGACTTGGTGTTTCAAGTAAGGTGGAGTATTCACCTGTGACGTGGTATCGTCGTCTTTGATCGAATGGAATGTATTAAGTTTGTCTGTGCTATGGCCTCTTTGGGTGCATGGGGCCAAAGTAGGGTGAAAGAGTATTGATGAATGCGGTTCGAAGAGGATGATATTGAATTGAGGCTAGGCGGTGGTTCCATTGCTAGGAGGCCAGGTGTAAGAAGCGAGAGTCAAGCAGTCGCAAAGTGGGGGAGCGACAACATAGCTTGGAATTTGAAGATATTGTCGCGCATTTAATGGATGTCCATGAGGAGCGGACGGACTAGTAAAGTTGGTAAATGAACCAGAGCGTAGGATGGGGTATTGATGTCGTAGAGAGTGTGCATTTCAGCGTCGTTGGAAGGTGTCAGTTGGTGATTTCCACATGTGGGTTATCTCGTGTGAATAGGTTAGCGGTGGAATGGTTGGCAAGTTTCTGCGAGGGATTCTAATGGCTATTCGGTAGGAGGAAGAATGTGTGAATGATGCTAGAGAATTTGAGTATTTAGGCAGTGCTAGCAAGGTAATTTGGAAGGATTGGACGGATTGGTTGAGCAAGATCATGTTAACAAAGGAGAAAGGACCTCAGCAAGGTCTAAAGTGGTGCAAGGAGTAGCTTCGGGCTAAGTGAGGGAGTCCCACCATCTGCACTTAGGTTGTAGGATTGTCTTCTCATGGGGTTGCGAATTTTCGGCGTGTCGGCAAGTTATCACAGCTAAGGGAAAGGAGTAAAATGGTGATTGTGCATGGGATTTGATGAATGTGTGCAAAAGTTGGCCCTGTCAGACCGGGGTTAGGCTTTGGAAGATTCAAAATTTATGCTTAAGGCATAAGCGAGTTGTAAGGATAGTGACTCGGTCACGCGTCCCATTGAAAAGGGTGTTCATGTGCTAGGAGAGCCTTGGAGTTGATTGTATTCAGGACCAGTCAGGGTGGATGACTCTCAATAGCGGTCCTAGTGAATTCAAAGTTAAGAGTGCGGTGTTTAAGGATTTCAAGAAGTAGTATGATTAAGAGTCGAGCTTTTGCAGCGTAATTTCAGAGAGGGGGGAAGATGGCTGGAGTGTTCTATGTTAATTTTAGCATACAGAATAGTACTGGAGGAGTGAGAGAAATAAACTCCGGGTGGTAGAAAGACTATCAAGAGGGTACGAGATGGATTGTGGGATTTAGGCAGCATGGTCTCGTGAATCAAGGTCACTCGGGATAAGTGAGGGTTGAGTTTGCTATGGGATGAAGGAAGTTACTATTATTCCTGAGGCAATTGAAGATGATTAAAAGAAGATAGATTGATTAGCCATGGTTGAAATGACACATTTACAGCAGTGATCAGTTCCTTCGATGTGATTAAGTTATGCATGTGGTTGTGCCGGTGTGTGCGGGGCTTGTCGGCCGTCGTAATGGATTTCATGTGGGAGCATTTGAGTGCTATGGCCTGTCAGGTTTAGGCGGATCCCAGAAGGGTTATGGTGGTTCAGACCACTACTTAAAGATTTGCATGTTGGGCGATTGTGAGAATTCACTTGAGTGTTGTTACTGTTCTCTTGAATTGAGGTAGGTAAAAGGTTTCTATATGATGAAGTGCTCACCCTATTAGTGGTTCAGAAGTTATGATGGAATTCTTGCGTTATCTCATATTGGCATGTTAGGTGTAGTAAGCAGTATGTAACTGGGAGTAAGAATCGAGATTGCGGTTCGATGTTAGCAAGGATGTCATGAGCTCGGATGAGCAAGAAAAATTGATTTGAGAGTCCAGAGTAAGCTGGTGTTATCTTCAGTTTCACCTGAGATCGATATTCGGTGAAAAGAGGCTTTATACCATGGTCATGGGTTCTTGATGTGTTGTGCAGTATTAGTGTGGTCGGTGATGCGGATGTGCAGACTTGTTACCTGGTGTGGAAGGTCGTGGGAGCGTAACCACGAGAAGATTGTATAAGTGTGACATGTAGTCACCTGATAGATTGAAGATTTAGACAGGCGTTTGGTTCATTTGGTTGTGGATTGTGGGGTGGTTGTCCCGGCTATGATGATTGTTCTTGCGTATTATGAGGGAAGTGGGTTAATATGGGCATAGGTGAGGCTATTAGCCTAGTTTGGTGCGAGCAGGTAGACTTGATGTTTGTGGATGTATTTAAATATGATTAGGGGCTTCATGTGAGGCAGATATGTTCATTTCAGTATAGCGCTCCTCAAGGAGGGGTGTTGGGATATCAGGTGTTGTCCCGTCTTCATCAAATTCAGGTAATATTATGATTTTGCCGTGTGAGTTGTGAAACGACTTGATAATTTCGTATGTATTGAGGTCCCACGTAGTGGTGATGTTATGTGAGCAGGACAACTCTTGAGATCCAGAGTATGTGTATATATCGCAACCTAGTTGTGCTTGAGTTTTGTAAGCATATCGCTTTATCAGTCTCCCCAGGATGGTATTATGGACTTAGCGTGCTTATGATCGATATCTAGTAATTTGTAATAGTGAGCAATTCAGCTCCGTGTATATTTCCTTATGTGAGTTTTATGACGGGATCGGATGGCACGCTGCCACGAGTATGTTATTTGGATCGGGTTGCACGCCGCAACAGTGTGATGATGAGTAAGGTTCTTATATTTATTTTTCCTGTGTTTTACTTTCTATTTTCTGAGAAGAGTTCATAATAAGTTGCGTGAGTCGAGTAGTCCCTTCCTGAGTCATTCCTTATGTATCGTGTTCGAGTTGTGGCCTATTGGCGCGTTGTGGTGTCATGTGAGGCTGTTGGTCATGTTAGGGTGATTTGTTGTCTGAGCAGTTCATACTGGGTGAGGCGAGATTATTGGATCAGGGATCAGTGTGATAAGATTATGTGGAATACATTGAAGGACAATTACCAACGGTTGGTTCATAATGAGGTGATGGTTATAGTCAAGATAAGATATTCAATGATTTGTTAGCTCTGCAGTGGGATATGAATTTCTACACGTCTCCTCCGTTGTGGTGGTATCGTCAGCATTATAGCAGGATGTACATGCATATATCATGAGGTGCACCAGGAGCATCAAATTCGTGTAATTTTGACTATTAAGGTTCAGGGAACGTCGTTGTGGTTAGATGATGAATTTTGTGGTGCATGGTGCTAATTCAGCAAAGGTATGCAGTCATGTTGTGGTATTTCGTGGGGTAGTTGATACGGTGTTTATATATTGGAACTAGGCCTGACAGAGAATTTCAGGTATTGGAACTAGGTTCTCAGCTTATTATATGGATAAAATAAAAAATCTTCAGCTTTGATCAAGCTAATGTACTCAACTGGGTTGTGGTAGCACGTGCAGGTGCACGAGGTGTTAAATAGTGATTTCAGATAATTCCAGAGCAGTTCTTAGCACGTTCAAGGACGAACGTCTATTTAAGTAGGGGAGAATGTAACGACCTGACCAGTCGTTTTGAGCTCTAGCGCGTCGTTCAGCAGTTTGGATTCATGAAAAACTTCATTTCAAGTATTATGACTTGTAGGTGTGGTCGGAAGTGAATTTCGGGAAGTTTAGAGTTGATTTGGAAAGAAAATTCTCATTTCAGAAGCCTTAAGTTGGAGAAATGGACTAAGATTGGAATTTTGAGTAAACGACCTCAAAATCAGGATTTGAAGGTTCCTGCAGGTCCGTATGATGAATTCGGACTTGGGCGTATGTCCGGATCGGGTTTTGGATAACCCGGGAGCGTTTCAGCATATATTGTGGAAGTCTGCATTTTTGAAGAAATTTCCTAAGTTTGGATTGAAGCGCATTTCAATGATATTGGTGTCCGTTTGGGATTCTGAGCGTGGGAATAGCTTCGTATGGTGATTCTGGACTTGGGAGCGCGACTGGAAGTGAATTCGGATGTCCGTAGATAATTTTGAAGTCATTTGGCTAAAGATAAAAATTTGAAGGTTTTGAAGAAATTCGACCGGAAGTGGAAATTTTGATATCGGGGTCGGAGTGCGATTCCGTAAGTTGGAGCAGGTCCGTAATGTCAAATATGACTTGTGTGCGAAATTTGGGGTCAATCAGACGTGATTTGATAGGTTTCGGCAGTGGATGTAGAAGTTTGAAATTTCTAAGTTCATAAAGTTGGGATTTGGGTGCGATTCGTGGTTTCGATGTTGTTTGATGTAATTTGAGGCCTCGAGCAAGTCCGCACTATGTTTTGGAACAGGTTGGTATAATTGACGGGATCCCGGGGGGCCTCGGGTGGATTCTGGGTGGTTAACGGATCAATATTTGAAGTTAGAAGAGGAGCTTGAGTTGCTGTCATCTGGTGTGACCGCACCTATGAGGATTTGTCCGCAGGTGCGGCTATGGCGCCGCAGGTGCAAAGAATTGGTGGTCTGGCTGGGAGCGCAGGTTCGATTATATTTCTGCACCTGCGAAGTCGCAGATGCGGGCTATGGGGTGCAGGTGCGAAGTTGGCTTGAGTTGAGGAAAACCGCAGGTGCGAGAGTTGGATCGCAGGTGCGAAAAATGGCCTGGGCAGAATGTTTTAAAACCGAGATTATTGGTCATTTCCTTCCATTTTTCTTTTGGTTTGGACGATTTTTAGGAGCTTCAAGAGAGGGTTTTCGTCAAGGACCACAAGGTAATTCATGTTTCTAAGTTAAATACAAGGTTATTGCACGGAATTATACATGAAAATTGTGGAAAAATTTTGAAAATATTGAAGAAAACCTAGAAATGATATTTTGGATTTCTACCACGAATTTGAGTATGAAATTTAGAGTAAATTGTATATTTGAGCTAGTAGAGCTATGGGTAGAATATGTCTTCGAGAAATTTCGGATTCCGGGCATGTGGGCCTGAGGGCATTTTGGTCAATTCATCGAGAGGAGTTGGGAAAGTATATAATTTGAATTTGTTGCAAGTATTAGGATGAATTTTCATTGCTTTGCCCGTTATTTGGTAGTTTGGGGTGTTGTGCATCCATTGGAGTCGTCGGAAGGGCTTTGAAGCCGGTTATGGGACTTTGGAGCGAGGTAAGTCTCCTTTATAACTTTGTGAGGGGGAATTGTCCCCCTAGGTGAACTAATTAAGTATGTACTACTATCTGCGGGGCTACGTACGCACGAGGTGATGGGAGTCCGTGCGTAGCTACTATTATGCCATGTCCGGGTAGTCTAGGACCCACTAGCATGCCGTACCTGTTGTACCCGTGATCCTGCCTGTATTATTAGACTGCTAATATAATCGAAATCGTAATTTAATATCTAAAGAAGACTAGAGTTCATTTTCTTAATCAGCTAGAAAGAGAATTTATTCCTCCGTGGATAATTGTATACCTGATAAGGTGATATTATTAAATACTATTAAACTTGGCAAATGAATTTCGAGAAAGGATTTAAATACTATTTTTTTGTGGTTTTTAAAAGAGAAACTTGACATTTACTTGAGTACTTGTTTTCCCGATGTATTCGGGGTGGACTGTTGATTGTGCATGACTGCATGTGGATCCTTCGCAATTTACATTTCGCGAGCGGAGTGTTATTTCCCCCACTCTAATGGGAGCGGGCCGTACGCCATGGCGGATTTAAAAATGCACTTATGGTTCGGGCCGTTCGACCCTCGGCAATGCATAGACATGATTATTTTATTGAAAGGTGCACTTATGGTACGGGCCGTTCGACCCTCGGCAGTGCACAGAGATGATTATTATGATGGCTCAGGCCTGTTGTCCTTATCCCGTATGCGCACGCTAAGTTTTAAATGTTTTTCATGGATTTTTAAGTGATAAGATTTTTTGGAAAAATAAAGAAGTAATTATTTATTTAAGATATTTGGGGGAAAACAAAGAGGAAATTATTTATTTAAGATATTTAGGGGGAAAATGAGGAAGTGGTAACTGTTTGTTTACTTCCAGTGTTTACTTGGATTTCAGTGCCTTATATATTTGCTGCTTTACTACGTTTACATGCCTACCGTGTTCATCATATGCTGTTAAATTAATCTGCTGGACCTTAGTGAGTGTCTAACTCGACCTCTCGTCACTACCTCTCTGAGATTAGGCGGGCGACTTACTGATTACATGTTACTTTTGTACTCATGCTACACTTGCTGTGTATTTTTATTGCACAGGTACTTTCATAGTGACATGGCTGGTTCGGAGACTTAGGCGAGCTTCACCATCCGGAGGCGATCTGCAGTTGACAGAGTCTCCCTCGTACTGTACTTATTTTCATTTTTAAACTCATTGTCCAATTTGTATTTCGGACAGGCTTTGTGATGATTATATAAATTCTTAGAAATTGCTCATGTACTTGTGACACCGGGTTATGGGATGTGTTGGGATATATTTTGCTGAAATGGAATGTTTAAACCCTTGTATTTACTTAACGGACTTTTATTTAGTTACTATGTAATAAAGTGAAAGGTAATGATTTTCATGAATGTTAAAACAAGAATTTGTTTTAACTAATTAATGATTGTCTTGCCTGACGGTGTTGTCCTGCGCTATCACGACCTTAGTAGATTTTGGGTCATGACTAGGGAAATTATTTAAATCGCAATGTACGACTCACGGGCATGCTTGACCAACGTATAGATATTCCAATTACTGGTTAGACATTTATAGGGCGAGATTATACTAGTTTTAGTCACATAGGCAGCGTATGAAGAAAGATATATTATAACGTAGGAAAAACAAGGTCTTCATTTACGTCAATTAAGATCATATAAAAAATAAGGAATGCTAGGCAAGTACTTCTAATTTGAGCAGGGAGAGATGAAACTAGAAATCAGGAATTTAAATATAACAATTTCAATTCATAAGCGGTAAGGACCTAGAAATCCCTAAAGGGCAATCTATTTGCAAATAAGTCCGAGTACGCACTCGTCACCTCGCGTACGCGGACTACAATCCACATAGAAGACTCAATCCTAAGGAGTAGTTCCCCCATACAAGGTTAGGGAAGATACTTACCTTGACTGCGCTAATCAACTCAAAACCACGCTCTTGCCACGAGTATCCAACTCCGAGTGGCCCAAATCTAGACAATTCGATTGCATAGTGTAAATATCATCACAAGGAAAAAAAATAACTAATAAGTTCGAAGCTAATACGCTAAATTAGGAAATTCGCCCAAAAAGTTTCCCGGGCCCACGTCTCGGAAACGGGTAAAGTTCGAAGCTGATACGCGAAATTAGGAAATTCGCCCAAAAAGGTACCTGGGCGCACGTCTCGGAATTGGGTAAAAATTATATTTTCCGGACACCCATTCACTCACGAGTCTAAACATATTAAAATCTCTCAAATCGGAGGTCAAAAATCCAATCAAAACTCAATAATTTGGTCTATGAAGTTTATCAATTTTTTCCCACATCTTCCACCCAAATTCGAATTCTAAGGACGAGATTTAAGTTAGGAATCATGGAAATTGATCTAAGTAGGTTAGATATCACTTAACCAAGTGCAAAGGTTCGCCCTTCCCGAGCTCCAAAATTCGAAATTGTTAAAATAGGCTTAAGCCCTCGAATCTGATATAATTGCCCAGCAATATCCGCACCTGCGCCCCTGGGACCGCACCTGCGGAAATACCATCGCAGGTGCGAAAACCCACTAAAAGGCCTGGGGTCGCACCTGCGGTCAAATGGCCGCACCTGCGAGGATTGGGGGATTGGGCCAAGTCCGCACCTGCGAGCTCCTTGCCGCATCTGCGGAAGGCCCATCGCAGGTGCGAGACACCAGAACCAGCAATGGTTCAGCTGTCTTCCAAGTTCTAATATCATCCGATGGGCATCCGAGACATACCCGATGCCCCCAGGACCCCGTCCAACCACACACACAAGTCATATAACCTAACACGGACTCGCTCGAGGTTTCAAACCACATAAAACAACACTAAAATGATGAATTAAACTAAAAATCCATGAAATTCCTCAAAACTTTTATAAACATTAAATTTTGCATTTAAGGTCCGAATCACGTCAAACTAAGTTCGTTTCTTACCAAATTTCACAGATAACACATATAAATTATATCGAACCTGTACCGGGCTTCGGAACCATAATACGGGTCCGATATCATAATTTTCACCTCAAATTTTATTTTCAAAAACCTTTATATTTTTCAAAAAACAATTTTCTTTAAAAAATCATTTCTCGGACTTGGGACCTCAGAATTCGATTCCGGACATACGCCCAAGTCCCATATTTTCCTACGGACCCTCCGAGACCGTCAAATCACGGGTTCAGGTTCGTTTACCAAAAACATTGACTGAAGTCAACTTTATTCAAATTTCTAATACAAAAATTATCATTTTATCAGTTTTTCACATAAAGGCTTCCCGGCTACACGCCTGGGCTGCGCACGCAAATTGAGATGAGATAGAGTGAGGTTTTCATGACCTTGGAATACAGAATTAGCTAGAATATACGGGATGACCTTTTGGGTCATCACAATCTCCCCCTCTTAAACAAACGTTCATCCTCGAACGTGCTAAGATTCACTTTGAACTCATCCAATGACTAATTGAGCACTTCCAACACACACCCGCGGGTGATCCCACATCACCCCAACCTATATAATCCTGATGACACCATCACAACTGCCATATAGCCTTCTCATCATCATCGATAAGCCTCATACGTCAATTCCTCACTTTCTACTTATTTCCAAAAGACCCAATTATAAATCCATATCCGGCATTAGCCTCAACCAACTATATCAACTCAGTTCTACGCCCATAAAGCACAACCTCACAGCATAACACATCACATATAGGCTCAATAGCACTTTTGATCACAATAACTGCCCAAAATCAACTCAACATTGGAAATTTATCCCACATATGGAAGAACTCTGCTTCCAAATCCCATAGTACCGATAATGATGTAATAAACACGAAGACCTCATCATTAGACACCCGAATCACCGAGTCACAACTAACACCACTGGGCAGACATCCCGCAAACTAAACTAAAGAAGCACATAACAAAATGACTGAGTATGAAAAATAGAAGCATATAAAGGTACTATCAAACAAGCCCATAGGCATAACTCTCTACCAATATTGACTTACCAAAAGCAATATAACAAGAAAGAAGCAAAGCATATGACAAATCACAAGGATGCCATCCTGATAAAAATTCCACCGTGGTACTCAGCCCGATCCAAACATATCAAATCACAAAGAATCACAAGGGTCTCGCCCTCAACTATATGACACATGTTGAATATATATCATACCAATAGATATCTCCCGCTAATTCATCTCGACTAACAAAATCATAGCGCTCACTTACTCACATCTCAATGGAGTATCAAATCACAACTCGTAAACAAAATACTTAGGAGAATCACATAAATCTTACCACGAAGGACGACATGGAGTCACTCCCAGTTTCACCACTGGCAAGGATGAATAAAATAATGATAGACACGGGCTACTACTCATAGAATATCCCAACAGGATCAAGCACAAAAATAGAGTGCAACACATGAAACTCACTCATAAATGAAACAACAAATAATGGAAACTCGTCCTGACCAACAGGACTATAGTGAAATACAATCGTACCCCACTTAGAACATCAAGCCATACCTGGGTGATGATATCTGGCACGACGACCTCTAGAATACTATATGCAACACATCAATGGGTCTAGCCTCCCCCTCTTGGGCGCCTTCTACCCACCGGAATACCCTGCTATAACACACCTACCTGAATCTTGGAACAATCTCTCACCCTGTGGCTAACATCTCCACACTGAAAATAATCTCTCCGCCGATGTGGCTGTGGAAAACAAACAATACGGATCCTCTGAGACCTATGAGTACCTAAAAAATCTCCCATGCGAAGCTGGTAATGCAAACTGAACTGGATGACCCACGAAACCTCTACTGTGGGGGTACCCTGCTTCCATATAAAGGACTAGTGGATTTCTCCTATCTACGAGGCCTCCTTGCCTCCCTGAAACCTCACTCCCGATCTCGTCTATCCTCTTGCTCCCGGTACCACAAGCTCTCTAACCGGAAAGTGATCCCCACTACCTGCATAAACGAGGCATCCGACTCTAACTCTTGAGTCCTGCTGAACCGAATATCATGCCTGAGTCCCTAAATGAATCTACGGACTCGCCTCCTAACTGAAGCAACCAACTGAGGTACATAACTGGCCGACTCACTGAATATGACGGTGTACTCCAATGGTGACATGGCGCCCTAACACAACTGCTCAAACTCCGCGCGCCGAACATTCTAAGGAACTGAGGTGCAACCTCCCTCAAAACATCTCGGAAAACTGAATCCATGCTAGTGAAGCTAACTCTGCCAGATCAACCCAACTCATATGCCGCCACCACTGACAACCCACTACTCTGGACCTGAGACGTGACGAAATTAATCCCGCTCGTCTTCACAATACCCGAAGTATGAAGAATATGGTGACACTCCCCCAGAGAATGGGCATTATACGCCGCCAATCCACTGAAAGATAGAAGGGTGGTACTTCCAGTACCTCTAAATCCCAAGGTGCTCTACCTCCGATGTTGCTGTCCTAACCACGGGCTGAAATGAAACCACATGTCGTTCTGCCATGACAACTGGAACTTGACCAATATGATCTCGCTGCTCTGGAGTGTAGACGTTGGGAGTCTGAACTCCTCCCCTTATCTTTGAAGCAACTGATGCACAACAAATCAACCCTGCATGAGTCTATGTACCAATTGTACTCAAATTGCGCTCAGGTCTTCTGAAGTCCGGGGTAGTAACAGGCGCCCCCAGTACCTGTCCCCCAACTAGAGGTACTAGAGACTCCTCAATGGCTGCTCCGGTAGGCATCTTAATTGCGACACGTGCTCCTCGTTGGCCTCTGTCTCTGACCCTCGCGACATTTGCTTCGGGGTAACATCATTAGGAACCACCGCCCGTGTTCTCACCGTCGGTGAGAGAATGGATCGATAATTTCAAACTTCAAGATCAATGAATTCGCACGATAGGAATGAAGGAAGTGAAATTGTCCTAATAGTTTCCGTAGCCTATCGAAGATAAGTACAGACGTCTCTGTACCGATCCGCATGACTCTACCAAACTCGCTTATGACTCGTAGCACCTATGAACCTAGAGCTCTGATACCAACTTGTCACGACCAAAATTTCTCTCCGTTGGGTATCGTTATGGCACCTAGTCTTAGGGACTAGGTAAGCCTAACATTTCCACTGAACTACACCAATAATAAAAGAACTATCATAGTCTCGATATAGACATCTTGACAGAGTTTACAATTTCCAAAAACCCGATAAATACAAGTCATAAGCTCTACGAAATTTTCTATCAAATCTAAATACAATTGTCTAGGAATAAGTAAGTACAGTTGAAGAGAAATAAAATAGGAAGGTGACTTCGAAGCCTGCGAACGCAGCAGCAGGTTACCTTGAGTCTCCCCATCAATGATCTGCGCAGCTACTAACAACAACAACCTGGATCTGCACAAAAATGTGCAGAAGTGTAGTATGAGCATACCACAGCGGTGCTCAGTAAGTATCAAGACTAACCTCGGTGAAGTAGTGACGAGGACTAATCAAGACACCACCGGTCTAATAAGTAAAAAGGCATAAATGTATAAATGACCGAAGCATAATATCTATCTAAAGATTTTTCAATATAATTAACGATACGATCGAATAATACGAAAGAAAATTCAATAATTACGATCAACGGAAAACATAATATAAATACGCAAAGAGAATGGAAAGAATGCAATCCAAATGGCGGGAATCACAACCCAATAAAAGCACTAGCAACTCAGCACTGCATCAATTTATTCACGTCAGGCCTTAGCCAATAAACTCAATAAAACTGGTCAAACCTTCGAGTGAAAACATTTAAATCGTGAGTTTATTCTTAAAACTTAAAGATATAATCTTTTCGGAATAGAGAAATTTCTTCTTTGAAACATACTTTTTCTGAATGTATATTTATATATTTTTATAAAGAGAAATCTTTAAAACATAATCTCTTCAAATACGTGGTGTTCAAATATACTTTCCCAAATACTGCTCTTTCAAATATCATCAAAATACGTGATGTTCCAATATACTTTCCCAAATACTGATCTTTCAAATATCATTTTTCTGCAAGACAAATACTTTTCAAATATAATTTCGAAATAGAAGTCCTTCAGACATAACTTTTCCTGGAGATAATTGTTTTTCAGCTATACTTTTCAATATATATATATATTCTTCGATCCAAATCTCCTCAATGATAAAACCACTGGAACTCAGTCCGCAACTCAGAATTTGTCATGCAAAGCAGTACAGGGGGAAAGCTCCCGGAATCTTGTCCGTAGTCCCAATTTAAATATGCGATGCAATACAGAGGAAAAGCTCCTGGATCTCTGTCCGTAGTCCCAGTTTAAATTTGCGATGCAGTAGAGGGGGAAAGCTCCCGGATCTCTATCCGTAGTCCCAATTTAAATATGCAGTGCAGTACAGGGGAAAAGCTCCCGGATCTTGGTCCGTAGTCCCAATTTAAATATGCGATGAAACCACTAAGGGAAACAACCAGAATGCGACAGAAACAACATATATTGCCACAACCGGCACAAAAGCAAACAAGACCGAATGCAAAGTACGATGAACAAAACAATACAAAGACTTAAATCACGAAAATGGTAAAAACTCACTCATAAGAAGTAGCTACTGAAAGGAATGCCAAGCACAAAGAGAAGCCAACATAACGAGGGGAAAACAAGACAAATATAGCAATGATTCTATATATTCAAGTTCGCAACCAAGAAACCAAATCATCCCGACAAGGGAATCAGCTTTAAACCAATCTCACTTAGACAATTAGCTTCACCGAATAAACTCAGTTTGAACAAATGCTCAGTAAATAGGCAGCATCAAAGAATACCATCAACATGGGCGGTCATCAATTAAACCTAAGTAGTACTTAAGAGGAAAATCATTTAAATCACAATGTACGACTCACGGGCATGCTAGACCAACATATAGATATTCCAATTACTTGTTAGACATTTATAGGGCGAGATTATACTAGTTTTAGTCACATAGGCAGCATATGAAGAAAGATATAGTATAACGGTAGGAAAAACAAGGTCTTCATTTAAGTCAATCAAGATCATATAAGAAACAAGGAATGCTAGGCAAGTACTTCTAATTTGAGCAGGGAGAGATGAAACAAGAAATCAGGAATTTAAATATAACAATTTCAATTTATACGCGGTGAACATAAGGACCTAGAAATCCCTAAAGGTCAATCTATTTGAAAATAAGTCCGAGTACGCATTCATCACCTCGCGTATGCGGACGTCAATCCACATAGAAGACTCAATCCTAAGGGGTAGTTCCCCCACACAAGGTTAGGCAAGATACTTACCTTGACTGCGCTAATCTACTCAAAACCACGCTCTTGCCACGAGTATCCAACTTCGAGTGGCCCAAATCTAGACAATGCAATTGTATAGTGTAAATATCATCACAAGGAACAAAATAACTAATAAGTTCGAAGCTAATACGCGAAATTAGGAAATTCGCCCAAAAAGTTCCCCGGGCCCACGTCTCGGAATCGGGTAAAAATTATATTTTCCGGACACCCATTCACTCACGAGTCTAAACATATGAAAATCTCTCAAATCGGGGGTCAAAAGCCCAATCAAAACTCAATAATTTGGTCTATGAAGTTTATCAAAATTTTCCCAAATCTTCCACCCAAATTCGAATTCTAAGGACCAGATTTAAGTTAGGAATCATGGAAATTGATCTAAGTAGGTCAGAAATCACTTACCCAAGTTACCCAGGTGCAAAGGTCTTCAAAAATCACCCTTCCCGAGCTCCAAAATTCGAAATGGTGAAAATAGGCTTAAGCCCTCGAATCTGATATAATTGCCCAGCAATATCCGCACTTGCGCCCCTGAGACTGCACCTGCGGTCCCGCACCTGCGGAAATACCGTCGCAGGTGCGAAAACCCACTAAAAGGCCTAGGGTCGCACCTGCGGCTCCACATCTGCGAAAAACAAATCGCACCTGCGAGGA
The DNA here is from genome assembly GCA_005239505.1 of Nicotiana paniculata. Lineage (NCBI taxonomy): Eukaryota > Viridiplantae > Streptophyta > Magnoliopsida > Solanales > Solanaceae > Nicotiana > Nicotiana paniculata. The sequence goes on along the minus strand of ML322443.1, from coordinate 62,937 downwards.
TTGGGGGATTGGGCCAAGTCCGCACCTGCGGAAGGTCCATCGCAGGTGCGAGACACCAGAACCAGCAATGGTTCAGCTGTCTTCCAAGTTCTAATATCATCCAATGGGCATCCGAAACATATCCTAGGCTCCCGGGACCCCGTCCAACCACACAAACAAGTCATATAACCTAACACGGACTCGCTCGAGATTTCAAACCACATAAAACAACACTAAAACGATGACTTAAACTAAAAATCCATGAAATTCCTCAAAACTTCTATAAACATTAAGTTTTGCATTTAAGGTCCGAATCACGTCAAACTAAGTACATTTCTTACCAAATTTCACAGATAACACATATAAATCATTCAAACCTGTACCGAGCTCCGAAACCATAATAAGGGCTCGATATCACAAGTTTCACCTCAAATTTCATTTTCAAAAACCGTTATATTTTTCAGAAAATAATTTTTTTTTAAAATTCATTTCTCGGACTTGGGACCTCGAAATTCGATTCCGGGCATATGCCCAAGTCCCATATTTTCCTACGGACCCTACGGGATCGTCAAATCACGGGTCTGGGTCCTGATCTGTTTGCAAAAAACGTTGACTGAAGTCAACTTTATTCAAATTTCTAATACAAAAATTATCATTTTTATCAATTTTTCACATAAAGGCTTCCCGACTACACGCTCGGGCTGCGCACCCAAATCGAGGTGAGATAGAAGGAGGTTTTCACGTACTCGGAACACAGAATTAGCTAGAATATACGGGATGACCTTTTGGGTCATCACAAATTCAACTCGCAAATCTCAAAATTTTATTTTTCAAAACATAGTGAAAATTTCCCAAAAACTTTCTTCAAAATATATGGGTTAGATGTTTAATCTCATAAGCAATCATGTAATATAATTGAAGTTGGATCAAAATCACTTACCCAATGATTTGGTATGAAAATCTCTCCTAAAAATCGTCTCTCACCTAGTCTAGGGCTCAAAAAGTGATCAAATGAAACTAAGTCCCGAAATGACTTCCTAAATACCAGTTGCAGATGTCGCATTTTTGATCTGGGATTCGCAAATGCGACCATCGCAAATGTGACCATCTCAAATGCAGAAAAGGCATCAAAAGCGATCCCTTAGCAGCTCTGCACATATCGCGAAAATGAAATTCTATTCAAAAATGCGTCCCTGACCCCCCTTCCCCTACAAAAGCGATCGTTTGACCGTAAATGCGGTCCATTAGCCCAATTACTTATCACATATGCGATAAGGAGTTCACAAATGCGAATCCTGAAGCCCCAGCTCCCCATCGGGAATTCTTTCACAATGTTTGCAAATGCAAAAATCCCAGCTCCTGCCTACCTTGCAAATGCGAGGTCCACAAATGCCAAAATGGTCTCGCATTTTCTAGACCTGCAGCATCAGCCCAAAACCAGCAAAACTGAAACTTACTCAACACATTCTGAAACACGTCTGAAACTCACCTGAGCCCCCAGGCTCCACGCCAATCATCCATACAAGTCTAAAAACATCAGACGAACTCGCTCACGCAATCAAAACACTAAAATACCATCCATAATCACAAATCGGACCACATAGAAATTACAATAAACTCAAGAATTGTTAGAAATACAATCATGCGTCTGATTCCTATCAAACCAACTCGGAATGACACCAACTTTGAAAACAAGTTCCAAATAAAAAAAGGGACCTATTCCAAGTCCCAAAATAAAATATGAACCCGATAGCCAAAAAGTCAACCTACACTCAAACTTAGGATATTTCTAAACCTTCAAATTATCAACTTTAGCCAATTAGATCCAGGATATTCTAGAAACACCCAAATAAAAATCCGGGCAAACGCCCAAATCTAAAATCACCATCCGGAAGTAACGGAACTGTAATACTCCGATCCGTGGTCAAATATATAAAAGTAAAACTTGGTAAACCCTTTCGATTTAAGCTTCTAAATTGAGAATCATTCATCCACATCAAAAATCCTGATCCACTCAAAAACCAAAATAGTCCACAAACAAGCTACTCAAGGCCTTAAAACAACGAATGGAATGCTAAAGCTCAAAACGACCAGTCGGGTCGTTACATTCTCTCCCACTTAAACATATGTTCGTCCTCGAACGTGCCAAGAGTCACCTCAAAGCCATCAAATCACTGTTAAACTCACCATGACCATATCCATGGGTGATCTCATGTCATTGCAATCCATATAAGTCCTACAATACAATCTAACCGAAGTTCTTTACATTAACATTAGCTCACAACCCTTAGAACCCAATCTCCAACTTCCGAAATTCATTATAAGAAATGATTCTCGCATCTCTATGCTATATGACTCGGAACCAAGCTGCATCAAGACGTAACCATATCCCAAGTATAATCACATGATATTCCACATAACTTAGATACACATAACAATAGCCTCCAACCACAATAGCTGCTCAAATAGCAAACCCGGTACCCGTATCTAACCTCTATCTATAAAAATCTTGTTCCAAATATTTGTACATTGACGATGATGAAAGAAACACGTAGAAACTCATAACCACCCATCACATCAACACGTCGTGGAGCTCTCTTGACCGACAAGAACCATAGTCAAATCTAAGCTGACTAGTGACACTATTCTTCCAAACATACCTTAATCAAATCCGATGACACTCATTTTAGGCCCAATACAAGCTTCTCTACCAACAATCCACACCAATCCTACCTAGAGCAACATAACATGCAATCCATGTACCAAACAAGCACCAACTCTGATATACCAAATGATGGAAAGAAAATCAAATGAGAGAACCACCCCGCAAGCTCAACAAATACCACCACGAAGCTCAATGCTATGAACTCATCACAGAAAGGAGAAACAAAACACAGGAAATAATCACAAAGGATGATATCCCAACATACTCTGATGCGATGCGTGACCCAATCCAAACACCGGTCCACATGGAATACGTTGAGCCACGATGCTCACAATTAACAACCATATGCATATCAACAAAAAACACGCGAAGTGCATGGCCATAACCATGGAGAAACAGATAGCTCGATATACCACAAAAAAAGAAGACGATAACCAAGGCGCAATCAACCATTGAGCACCCCAAGAATCATCCCGCTTGAAATTTGCCACAAGGCCCCAACAGAACCACGTCAGTTGTGCAAATAACCAACATATCACAACCCATCGTAGCGTTGGAGAGTAAAACCTGGAATATATTAGAACACGAATGAGATCCACTCCAACCGATAACACACCCCTCCACAATAACTGTGCTGAGTAGAAAAATCCTGACCCGATGTACACACATTCTCATTTGGCCTACCAGTGGCCTCCAAATCAATTTTGATCCTCCCGAAATAGGTAGATAACCTCCGAAACGCCCAAAATAACATATCCATAGCACACACACTCATCTTTCAACCTATTAACCTTCACCATTCATAACCATAGAACAATCTACCTCTAAGAACCCTCTTACCCTTAAAATTCTTAGAATACCAGAATCTCTATATCTGATCCCAACTACTCGACTCAAATGACTAATACATTCCTAATACACGATCATCCCATGAGAAATACTTCCATAATTCTTTCGTTCCACATAGAAAATTCAAAACATCAATGTCGACCAATCAGGAGATTTTCTTAATATTAGTCAGGCATCCGCAAGTCGAAACACAATGCGCCTTCTGAAGTGTGCACCTTTTTCAGGTGGTATCAAATAATGCTATAATTCTTCTAAACATCTAAAATCGTCCCTGCTATCTTGAACTCGTGACCCCACCCAGGATAAAAATCATAACATACAACATATTCCTTATGTTGGTAGGAGACATACGGCCCAAACCGTGGTCCACACTATGAAGAACTCTACAAAACCGCCCGCACATAATCAAGCCATCTGAACTGAATTTCCCCAACTCAACCATGTAAGGCAGGCCGACAAATCCAATAGTATCACCAAAAAATACAGATAAAGAATCACTACACCAAAGGAACAAATTACCTTTATTACCATGCTGACCCAACACCACCAAGCTGACCCATTACTTCAAATTCTCCTCAAACTTTCCTTCAAGTTAAAACATCTCCTCGTCAGTACACTATAATCCTAAATCAAAGCTCCCCACAAGAGATCCGAGCACAAACCGCATTGTCCGAAAGCCCACAAACCACTATATTTCCTCAGAAACATCCAATAATGTCGCAACCAAGATATTCACTCTGAAGAGACATTCTGTGAACCTGAAGTTGTTCTCTAACCTCTCTGATACTAAAATGTAGATTTAATAATGATACAGAAATATCGCAAGTCTCAGCACTATCCCATGCAAGTCTTAGATCTTATCCATTTATATATATATATATATATATATATATATACCTCAGATCGAAACTAACATAACACATGACCATGCAATATGATCACCGATGGAAGATTCCCCTACTTGGCTCGAGGCCATAGAACATAATATCCGATGTCCCACAATACCCTTACTCTATATCTTCCATGACCTCGTACTGTACTCTAACTAATTCCTCCTCAAGCTCATGTAGCACCAGTCGTAATTCACCCTCGTGACAGTCAAGCCAACTTTCTCAAGTGCCCTGAATGATAATATATACCTTCCACTGAATAGGAACCCCATATGAAACATGTAACCTTAAATATCGCCGGCTAGCCTTAAATCAATATCCCCATGACCCTACCCCGATCACAACAACTAGGAAATCAATTAAATCCTCCCAAGGTGACTAAATTAACCCTACCCTGCCTGCCGAGATTGTGTGTGATAATGGAAAGCAATTCATCGGCAGCAACGTGACTAAATTTCTCGGGGATCAGAAGATCAAAAGAATTTTATCGACACTATATCATCCCAGCAGGAACGGGCAAGCCGAATCGACCAAATAAACCATTCTTCAAAATATTAAGAAGAGATTGACCGATGCTAAAGGAAAGTGGAGATAGACATTTCCCGAGGTTCTACAGGCATACCGCACGATGTTGAAGTCTAGTACGGGGGCAACACCGTTCTCTCTAGTCTATGGTGCCGAAGCTCTCATCCCGATCGAAGTCGGTGAACCTAGTCTCAAGTTCCGATATGCAACGAAGAACCGAATCATGAGGCCATGAATACAAGCCTAGAGTTTTGGAAGAAAGACGCGAAGCCACCCTCGTTCAATTGGCTGCACAAAAACAGCGGATTGAAAGGTACTACAATCGAAGAGCCAACCTCGGTATTTTAACATTGGGGACTTGGTGCTAAGAAAAGTCACCCTCAACACCCGAAATCCGAATGAAGGAAAACTGGGTCTAAACTAGGAGGGGCCGTACCAGGTCCTCGACATCATCGAAAAAGGATCCTACAAGCTCGGCACGATGAACGACGAACAATTGCCGAACAATTGGAACGTATCGCTCCTAAAAATATACTACTACTAAGGTACGATCCTTCTATTTTCATTTATATTTTAAACTAACCATTTCAGGTGTTCGATCAGGAACGATGATGGATTCTTCAACACGAAGTCTTTAGGTCTGAAAACACGTGTTGCACTCTTTTTCCCTTAAACCAGTTTTGTCCCAAATGGGTTTCCGGCGAGGTTTTTAACGAGGAAACCATTGATCATGCTAACTTAGAGCAATTCAACAGTATTCGAGGCTTCTTTACAATCGACCTCGAATGTTGGGGGGCGTTACCCTCAAATGTCAACTTTGTTACTAGGAAATTACTTCGTGACAACGGGTCTCGATAGGTAAATTTTGTAAGGGCCAAACGGTTAATGAACCGTACCCATATTGGTTGCTCGAGCCCTGACACCAAATATGTACGCATGTGTAATCATTTATTAAGAGAAGTATTTTTTCTTGCCGATATCTCATGCCTTAGAAAAAATTTCTACTTTACAATTTCATACTCTTGATCTATTGTGTAAACATGCTTAAGGATCGATCATAACTGAAGTTTGAACAACTGCCCCACACTCGGGGACTGCCGTCCAAAAAATAGACGAGATCGAATTATTAAAACTTCGATATCATAAGACCTTAAAGGCAACACTCAATTTTTATAGGCCACGACCACCCCACTCAGGGACTGACACTTCGGGCAAGCTTGAAGTGAAAAGAGAAAATAAGCCCAAGAGGAAAGTCCCGAATTAAAAAGTCTACGACCAAATTAACACGATTCGGAGACGTCCGAATTCCATAATAAAATAGGCCTTCAAAGTTTTTCATAAACCGGTTAAAAAGGCTACCCTCGGCAAAATCATAAAGGGCTTCGATGATATCAAGCCTTGAAAACTCTAATGAGCAAAAAATTGTTCGAACGCTCGAACAATTCCCTAAGGCATTACAGATCTTACAAGTACAAATGACAGAAAACTTTTCCAAGCCGAAAAGGGGGAGAAAGCCATGAACGTTTCTTTTTTACGAAGGTCGTATCGTCCTAGTACAAAAGCCTAAGGGCTAATTTTTGCTTTGAGTTTGAGAGACCGTCCTCGCTAAAATAAAAACCTAAGGGTTACCTCACCTCGAGCTATGCTAGTTCCGGTTTCTCCTAACCCGGACCTTAGAATACAATTTCATAAGGCAGAAATGAAGCAAAATTTCATAAGGCAGAAATGAAGCAAAATTTCATAAGAAATAAATGAAACAAAATTGCACAAGACGGAAAGGAAGAAATTTTTTTATATATGTCAAGAGGTTATTTACAAGGGCAACATGTCCCGATCGGAACTCTATAAAAATTCCAAAAGAAGCATAAAGAAAAGACACATATCCTAAAGGCCTAGTCTTCTCCGGGAGCAAGATCTTCACCCTCGGGGTCTTCTCCACTCTCGGTCCCGCGTATGCTCCCAGAATCTTCATCATCGGGAAAGTCCAACGCTTTGGCTTCAGTTTCAAGTTCTTTTGCATTCTCGATCTCGGCAGTGAGATTTATGCCACGAGCGTGGATCTCCTCGAGATTCTCCCTTCCAGACTGGAACTTGGCATGCTCGACAACACAATATGCTCGAACCTGAGCAACTTCCTTTGCTCAAGCTTAAGTGGCTTTGGCGTCGGATCAGTAGACGACCACAATTGCCTTAGCATCGGTCTTGGCCGTTTCAGCCTCAAATTTGGCCACTGCAAGTTCTGCGACCAACTTCTCTCGATCGGAGGTTGCTGAACCCAACCGAGACTGGAATTCCTCAATTTCTTGGCTTGCACCAAGTTCTTCTATTTCATGCTTTGGAGTTGGCTTTCAATCGAGGATAGTTGATCTCGGGTAGCCTCCTTTTCTGAGGCAAGTCGGTCCATGTTTTTCTTCCACGCCATGGTCTCCGCCTTCACAGCATCCACTTTCTCATGAAGCTGCCTGATTATATCGAGCTTTTGTTGGACCTGTGGGATCTAACTATTAGCCACCACGCTAAAATCAGTGTCACTAACATCTAAGATTATTTTTACTTTCTCGGCCAGGTCAGTTTGTTCTTTCTGAGCCGCCTCTTCTCTTTTCTCGCTGAGAAGTTTGAAGGCGTCCTTCTCCTTAGTAAGCCCTCAGACTTCAACCTTATATCGACTCAGCTCCCCTTGAGATCGAAAGAAAGCTTCGTGATGAAGCACCGAGGCCTATACAACAGAAAATAAATAGTTATACGAGAAGAGAAAAACTCAAGTATAAAGATGGATATTGACAAAGGGAGTAGGGGCTTACCTGGTTCAGAGCTTGTTGGGCCTCGTTAAAAAAGACAAGGCACTCCCACCTTGTCCATCGGAGCTTGGTATTCCTCCATGACAAACTCTGAAGGTAACTAGCCACCTTTATGGGGGCTGCAAAAACTCGTGCATCCTCCGGGACCATGATAATGATCGTTCATTTGCACCCGGGATCGACACTAGGGGCCGAGAACTGGCTGGTCAATGTGATACTCGAGGAAGTTTCACTCGAGATCTTCCTAGGTACCTCCAAGTCGCTTAGGCCAGCGGTATCATCGACCCCAGCAAAATAACCATGGAAAGAGTCCTCCTCTCCATGGATTCCTTCTGCGTGAGAAGTCTTTACGGCCTGAGCCTCTCGAATCATTTCCTCGAAGAATAAAGGAAACGATGAGGAGTCTCCGATTTCTATTTCCCCAAGTGAATATTTTGGGGCATTCTCTCTGTCTCGAGGAGCCTCGAGCCCGACCTCCACAGCTAATTCTGGCGCCTTCTCACCCCGAGGTGAGGCACCTTCGGCTTCGGTCGGTTTGGGGACTTTGACTGAATTCCTCTCTTGGACCTTATCAGGCTGGGGTAGAATATTTGTAACTTTTACCGGTCCAACGGCCTTTTGAGCCTCGGTATTAGCTCGTGCTCGAGCCACCAGCTCAAAACCGTCCTCTTTTTCGTCTTCTTCTTCTTCTTCTTCTTCCTTCGTTAGAAGTTGAGATGACTCCACAGACAGGGGGATGTCATTCTTCTTAGTCTTATGAGCCGCTCTCTTTTAGGCTCTTGCCGCTCGGAGGTCGAGGTCCTCTTCCTCTTGATCTCCTTTTTCGGCTTCGAGATAGGGAGTGAGGCTTCTTCATCACCGTCCAGGGGCCTCATCGTCGTATCTTTTCTGAGACCTGCAAAAAAGGAAACTGAGTAAGCTCAGAAAAGCATTTTAATAGTGACCAAATCGCTAAAGATAGGAACAAGGCTTACCATGATTTTTTCCTCCCACCAGCCCTTTGATACATCGCACCATGCGTGCTCGGAAGATGTTGATGTCGAGACCAGGCTCCTAACCCAGATCTCGATATGAGGAACCTCACCCGACATCCAGGCAGCAGCTACACCGGGAAAAACACTAGTAAGAGAAGGTGAAGAAGTAAAATTAACAAGCAGAAATTAAAAGCGGAGTCGTACTTACGTTTCATATTCCATTTCTTGGGAAATGGCATGCTCTAGGCCGAAATTAAGTCGGTGGTCCTCACTCGGACGAATCGGCCCATCCAACCATGGTCTTTGACTTCGTCAATACTTGAGATGAGTGTCTTGGTGGCCCGACGTTGGAGCTTTATTACTCCACCTCGGTAAAGTCGAAGGCTATACAGTCTTATAAGGTGGTCTAGGTTGAAAGGGAGCCCGTCGACTTTGCTCACAAAAAAGCATAGCAATATCACAATCCTCTAGAAAGAGGGGTGTATTTGGCCGCGGGTCACTTGATACTTTTTGCAGAATTCTATGATGAGTGGATCAAGGGGACCCAACGTGAAAGGGTAAGTGTGATAGAATCTGAGGATCCAATAAACTATATAGAGACCAGGTTCTATATTAGTTTCCACAGATTATACTTACACAACAGAAATTAAATGACACAGAGAACTTTTACGTGGAAAATTCCCGGCTCAATGGAATAAAAAAGCACGACCTACACTTGTAGGATTTCAAATTCACTATGAGCAACTTTTTAGATTAAAAATTATGCGACGTAGGAATTAAAATCTTAATCCCTCACTAACTTGTAATACACCTATTATAAGCCACTTTGCAATACTCCTATTACAAAGACTTCAACACATGACTAACTCTAGCCACGACACATACACTGAAGTTTATGATTTACAAGGGTTTCCCAATTAATGCTTCTAGACAAGCTAAGTAGGAATTACAATGAAGAACAATTACAAAGTTACAACTCAACTAAGGAAATACAAAGAATTGATGTAGGAACTGGTCTGTAGTAGTGATGTACTTTGTTCTTGATGCACTTGAGAATTGTATTCTTGATAATTAGATGCTTGGAGTGCTTGAATGAATTCTCAAATGTTCAAGTGATATTTTGTTGTAAGATTAATGTTAATACAACATGGATGACATCACTCGAATGATGTAAGCACTAAATGGTACAAGGTCCGTCCCAATGGAAATGACTGCTTGAACACGCCCAACTATGTCTTATAAAAAGACTAAGCGGTCGTTGCAAATATAATTCGGCTTACAAGTTCGGAGTCGAATCCCACAAAGAACTAAGGCTTTGCTATAATTGTTCAATATTGCTAAGAAACACAAGTCCAAATAATTTCCTAATTATAGAGATTATAATATTTATTTCTAACTAATTAAGTAACAACTATTATAAAGCAGTAAAATTATCAACTAACAAGGATGAAATTTGAGATAGAACTAAGGAGGTCTAGAGTTATGATTTCCCCTGTTGATGGAATCCCTTCTTGTATATTTCATATAGTTTGGCCTAATTATCTCTATCAATCATGAGCACTCTTATTACCGTAAATCTCTCCCGAGTAATTACAACAATTTACTAGACGCACTCTCCCGAGCTACGCTAGCTTACTTTTATTATAGCTCACTTTAGATTGCACCCAAAGTATCGTTATCCCTAATCCAACCTTTAAACCCTCGGTTATGGATCCCTCCTATACTTTGGGAGTGGTGTTGTTCAACAACTACCTAAATATGCACTCTCTCCCGAGCAGATACATACTAAATAGGCACAACTAATTGAGGATCCTTTCAAGCAACAAGAACGTAGTTCAACAAATAGAGATTAAACTTTGGAAAATCTATATTAACATAGCAGGAATTTCATCCTTCAATAGGTTCCATCAAAACCCTAGATAACAAATTAGCTATTCATAATAGTATGTAAAAATACAATACCAAAAGCCATAACCAACAATGAAAAATAGGAAGAGGAAGGCAAAACTCGTAGAAGAATTCCCCGCCTTGCTCCTATTGTGTCTCTGCCTCCTTAGGTCGAATCTGTGTCAAAAGTGTGTCCAACCTGTCCAATCCGCTCAAAATACCGGTTTTTCATGTATATATACCAAGTAGGGTTGTGCCCAAACAATTATACCTTCTCCTATGCGAAAAATAATGATTTTCCAGGCCTGGAGTAGCGCGGTCGCGCTAGTGGCCACGCATATTGAAAAATTTCTGCCCCATTTGCGCGTCAGGTCCTCGGTCGTGGTGTAGACCGCATTTTTCACCCTGTTATGTTTGGAATTTGGGAAAACGTAAAACATGAAAGTTGTATACTTTTGAGTTAGCTTTCCAACCATATATTCTATAGCCAAATTGGATTTTTGAGAAAAATATTATGTCTATTTTACTAGACAGTGCACAATATGCCTCCTCGAGTCTTCGTTTGTTCTTAATTATCAAATTTGACCCCCTAACACGATCCCGGATTAATTCATTGGAATTTTACTCATACTTCAAAGCAAAAAATCACTTGAATTCATTCCATAACATCTATATAGCTCGGAATCACTCCTACAAGGCATAAAACTCACAATTAGTGCAAAACACTAGCGATGAAAGCTCAAACTCAATTAAAGTGTAGTAAAATAGTGTAATAAGCGACTAAAATACGCAATTATAGCCTATCATCACTGTTGCACTATTCTGTAGTGTTTGTGTGTATAATGCAATCAGTCACTTTCCAGTTGTGGAGAGTTGACTTCATAGGGAACGCCAAGATCACATGTTCCCTGTGTTGATTCTTTATCTTCTGAAGTTATGACAACTCTTTCTAGCTTGAGTCAGGTATTTGGGATGTGTACCAAGAGTGCATCAGGTTCCTTATCTGGTTCTTGACAATAAGTTTGTTAGGTCATCAAAACATAAATTGAAGGTACTTATAACCTATCAATTTCCCCCTTTTTGATGATGACAAACTTAAAAATTGATAATCCTGCAAAGAGCCACAAAAACTAGATAATGTACCAGGAACCTCAACAACGTTCCCCCTGAGTTTGTACTTCCCCCTTAATCAGTGCACTGCTTCTTTCTTAAGTCTCAATTTATCTTCCTCATTTTGGCATCATTAAAAATACATACAAGCAAACAACATAAAAAAATCTAGCGTAGCTAACTCATGCCACTTGTGTGCACACAAACATGATAGAAAACATATGTAGAAAAACATGATCATTAACAACAAAAGAAGGGAAAGCTTGCATTGAAAGCATTTTTGGACTGTTACATTCGAGAGCAGTATCAGTGTTTTCCATCCACAACCAAAAAGAAAATAAAAACAAACACCACAACATCATCAGAAACAACAAAAAGAGATAAACTGAGAACTGATCACTGAGGGGACATGCTTAGGGGAAGAGGGCTTGGAAGAGGCGACAAGATTTTTGAGAACAAGATCCATCCGGGTATTGGCGGGCATTTTCTCATTGAGAAGTTTCTCCTTCAGGTTCTCAACCCGGTGCCTAAGATCAACATTTTCTTTGGTCAAACGGGAAACCTCTAAGTTTGAAGAACTGGAAGATCCTGGGCCTGACTGAACTGAGTCTCCAATATAGCATTCCGAGCTTTCAGCTTCCTTATCTCATCAGTAGCGAGATTCTGGGTGTTAATGAGCTGGGAGATAGTTGAAGTGCTGCCTACTCCTCCACTTTTTTCAATGCACTCACACTCTTTTAGTGTATTCTTTGAGAAGGTCTGCTTCTTCGTCCCTACTTTTGGCTGTCCCAAAGGCACTTTAAAGTACTTGAACACTCGCTTAAGGAGAAAACCATAGGGGAGGCCATGGTTTCCATCTTTGAACTCTGCCACCTTCTGCATATATCCAATCATTATACCAGGCAGATTGACAGTTTTGAAGTTGTCCAATTCTTCCATCAGAACCAAATCAGCCTTTGAGGTGATGGATCTCCTCTCAACACGAGGAAGCAGGACATTATTAACTAACTCAAAGAGCAACTGGTAAACCGGAAGAAGTTCCTTTTTATGTACTCGTTCCCCTTGTTGCAGTGCTCTTTCTTTGACAATGGCATTATGAAAGTTTGAGCTGCAAGAACCACGGACGGATGACAAACCCTCAGCAGGAACCTTGAGAATCTCTACCAGTACTACAGAAACCATTACAATATCCACACCATTTACCAATGCACAGATGTGATCAGAGTCAACAGTGAAGAGGTCGGCGTAAAAACTCTGTACCTTTTCCTCATACACTTTTGGCACATCCACATTGAACAGGTGTCCCCACTATTGAAACTCACAAATCTCAACCACTTGACGCATTCCGAACATATTAAAAATTTTATGGGCAAAAGTACGACCTCACAACACCTTTTGGTACCTCAATCTTTCCTTTCCAGAGATGCTACCACTTTTTGCCTTTTTGGAGGAACCAGGTTTCTCATCATCCACCAATTTTGTTTTCACTGACTTCTCACGGGACTGAACCTTCTCACCAGACTTCACTTGCATGTCTTCATCAAACACTTCCACTTTCACATCCTTAAACTTGTCACTGACTTTCACTAGGGTTTTACTGGAACTCCTTATCAACTTTTCACTAGGTGTACCATCAACACTCTTAGAAGGACTCTCAGTATTAGAATGAGAAAGAGAGTGCTTCTTCCTCAGGGGCCTCTTAGATAAGGAACTTGGTTCCTCTATAGCTTCCTCATCGACTGCAACAACTGGTATATCCTTATCAACCATAACTTGTCCATCCTTAATTAATCTTTTCTTCATACGACTCCTCTTACTCTTCTTGAGGGAAGACTCAAGGGCTTCCTGTTTCTACAACCTGGTAGTGGGTCGCTTGGGAGGTGGCTGTGGAGTTGCCACAGGCTTCCTTGCCATGAAAAACTTACTCAGCACCACATATCTAAATCCTCTTCATCACTGGACCTCATCTCAGGTTGTACCATGTTCAAAGGCTCAGCATCAAAGTGAGGAGAAGGAGCAGGATCGAAACTGACCTGGGATGATGATTCCTGACCTGGATCCTCAGGAGAGGGATCAGGTCCATCAAGTAGAGTCCCAGTAGTTTCTTCCTGTATCGGTTGTTCAAAGGGCACAAGTGTTCCTTCACCCACTGAGGGATGATTCTCTTGCCCCTGAGACTCAGGCTTACCAGAGTTATCATCAACAATCACCCCCTCAACAGCGATAAAGAGCATGTTTTCTATAGCATCTCTCTCTTGAGGTTCCATAGAAGCAATAATAGGAGAAGCGGAAATACCTGTAGAAACACAACCTTCTACAGTTGCCTTAGCAATTTCTGGGATGATCGTTGATATTTCCACTGTAGAGGACGACTGACCCTGATTTTCTTTTGGAACAAAACTTTACTCTTTACTCTGCTTGTTGTGATTTTCAGGAAACAATGGAGGAATACTGACATTCTCAGGTTTGTTCAATTCTTCACCACTTGGGAGAGGACCAGAGTAAGAGTGGGTATAAATAGGAGTGGAGTGTAGAGGAGACACTAGTTTAGGGTTTGGACTAGAAACAGTGGTGGGAGAAGAAATGACTAATGGAGTTTTTACGGGTGAGGACTCAGTAGGTTTATCATCAGTTGTAAGAGTGGTTGTTTGATTTTCAGCCATGGTAAGGGTTTGCTGGAAGAGTGTTTGAGAGAAAAGAGAAGACAAGAGAGTGGTTTAAATTTTTGGAAGTGAAAGGTTATGATAGAGTTGGTAGTATTTATGAAGAAAAGGGAAACATGTTCTGAAACGGCGGCAAGTACATGGGGAGATATGTCGCTTCAGAGAAAGATGAAATGATTTTTGAAAGAAAAGATAAGACATAAAGAAACTGAAAAGTTGATGATGTGGCATTGTTTTTGTTCATTTTAAATCGAGTATGAGAAAATAAGAGACTACTAACATGTGTCACAAGAACCAGGTTCATTGACCAGTCTTTCAAGTGTGCTTAACACTCTTTTACCGCTCATGTATTGCCTCAGCTGCTTCCGTAATCATCATGCGTGTCTACCTGTAACGGTATAGAAGTGAGTTAGACTTGGCCAGAAAACACTTTAGCTACTTTTACCTATATGTGATTTTCATAGCCATATGTTAGGAACCGGATCCTCAGTTGGGCTTTATTAGCCCCACTGCCAGCCGGTTTCTCTGAAAGTGTTCTCTACTCAAGGCTTTGGTAAAGATGTCTGGAATTTGATCTTCTCTGTTGCATAAATTCATACAAATAAGCCCATTTTTAACGTTATCTTTGAGAAAGTGATGTCTCACATCAATGTGCTTGGTTCTCTTGTGTTGGACTGGATTTTTGGCCATGTTGAGTGCACTAGTATTGTCACACAAGAGAGCTACACAGTCAGTGTATACTCCAAAGTCTTCTAGTTGTTGCTTGATCCACAGTAGCTGAGCACGGCAAGAAGAAGTTGCAACATATTCTGCTTTAGCTATTGACAGTGTCACTGAATTTTGCTTCCTAGTCCCCGATAAGATAAGACATGAACCCAAAAGGTGAGCTATTCCAGATGTGCTTTTCATGTCCACTAGATAACCTGTATAATCAGCATCAGCATACCCAATAAGATTAAAATTTTCACCTGAAGGGTAATAAAGAACCAGTTCTTGCGTTCCCTTAAGATATCTCAAGATTCTTCAGATGAGATTCTTTAGAATTTGACTGGAATCTTGCACACAGACACACACTGAATATGATATATGGTCTACTTGAAGTAAGATACAGACGAGATCCAATGATGCCTCTATACATGGTTTGATTCACCGGAGAGTCAGGTTCATCCATATCAAGGCGAGTAACAGTGGAAATGGGAGTGTCAATCACTTTTTATGCTTCCATGTCAAACATTTTCAGAAGCTCCTTGATGTACTTTTACTGACATATAAATGTTCCCTTTGTGGACTGCTTCACTTGAAGTCCCAAGAAGAAATTCAACTCTTCCATCATGCTCACCTCAAACTCACTTCCCATGAGTTTTGCAAATTCCTCACATAGAGAATCTACCGTTGCCCCAAAAATGATATCATCGACATATACCTGAACAATGAGCAGGTTCCTCCCTATTTTCTTTAGAAACAGAGTGTTGTCAATTTTTCCTCTTTCAAAACCATTTTCTAGGAGAAATTTTGACAACCTTCCATACCAAGCTCGAGGAGCCTGCTTCAACACATACAAAGCCTTGTCCAATTTGAACACATATTCAGGATGCTCATGATATTCAAATCCTGGAGGTTTCTTGACATAGACTTCTTCCTTGAGGAAGCCATTCAAAAATGCACTTTTGACATCCATTTAGAACAGAGTGAATTCCATATGAGATGCAAAGGCAACGAGAATTCTGATAGCCTTCATTCGAGCAACTGGAGCAAATGTCTCATCATAATCAATTCCTTACTCCTGATTGTAGACTTGAACCACAAGCCTTGCATTATTTATTGTTGTGTTCCCAAACTCATCAAGCTTGTTCCTGAATACCCACCTGGTCCCAATGATGGTGCGATCTGTAGGCTTGGGTACAATGTGTCATACTTTGTTTATCTCAAATTGATGCAGATCCTCTTGCATAGATGTGATCCAGTCTACATCTTTCAAGGCTTCCTTAATATTTTTGGGTTCTATTTGGGAGAGAAATGCTGAAAAGGCAAGTGAATTTCTGGCTTTTGATCTGGTTTGAACTCCTGAATCCAGAGGGTTGATTATATTGTCAAGAAGATATGAGATCTTGTGCTTCCAGTTTGGCACTTGAATCTCATTTGTAGAGGAGCTGGGCATGCCTGACTAAGTTTCTTGGATGCTTCTTTCTGCTACTGGAGGAGTACCTTGAAATGCATCAACCACTCTATCTTTAGCTTCAGTGGTTGTGATTGTAGAACCTGGTTCCTCTCCTACTGATGAGGAATTGGTTGTATTGTCTTCACTTTTCTCCTTGACATGGATCATCATGTATGCCTTTCCATTTTCCATATCAATAACTTCTCCCGGAACCAACAGAGGTTCTCCATCTTGATCATTATTCTTTCTCTTCTCACAGGAGAGATGAGACGCATCAAAAATCACATGTACACTCTCCTCCACACACTGGGTTCGTTTGTTGTATACCTTGTAGGCCTTGCTTTGAGAAGAGTAACCCAAGAAGATTCCTTCATCACTTTTGGCATCAAAGTTTCCAAGTTGGTCCTTTCCATTGTTGAGGACATCGCATTTGCATCCAAATGTTCTCAAGTGAGTCATCTTGGGCTTCCTTCCATTCAACAACTCATAGGGAGTTTTGTTCAAGAGAGACCTCATCATGCACCTGTTCACCAAGTAGCAGGCAGTGTTGATAGCTTCTACCCAGAAGTTCTTAGCAATTCCACTATCAATCAACATTGTTTGTGCCATGTCTTCAAGAGTCTTGTTCTTCCTTTCCAAACCTCCATTTTGTTGTGGTGTTCTTGGGGATGAGAAGTTGTGGTTAATGCCATTTTCATTGCAGAATTCATTAAACTTTGCGTTATCAAATTTTGTTCCATGATCTAATCTGATGCAGGCTACTTTCAATTCCATATTTACTTGAATCTTCTTCACAAAAGCCACAAATACTTGAAACATGTCATCCTTGGTTCTGAGGAACAGAGTCCAGGTGAACCTGGAGTAGTCATCTACTATTACGACGATGTACCTTTTTCCTCCCCTGCTTGGCACCCTTATTGGTCCACATAGATCCGTATGAAGAAGATCAAGTGGTTTTGAGGTTTTAACGTCCTTTTTGGGCTTGAATGAAGATTTTACATGATTTCCTCTTGCGTAGGAATCACACACTGTGTGTTCCTTGAACCTTGACTTGGGCAGACCACGAACCAGGTCCTTCTGGACCAATTTATTTAGTAGAGAGAAGCTTCCATGACCCAGCCTTCTGTGCCACAGTTCAGCATCATCATCAACTGCTTTCAAACAGCTTAGATCACCACTTTGTAGAGGCTCAAAATCCGCAACGTAGATATTTTTGTATCTTTTAGCCACAAGCACCACTTCACCAGTTACAAGATTTGTGACTGTGCATATTTTGGACAAAAACTCTACCTTATTTCCCTTATCACATATTTAAAAAAAACTCAAGAGACTTTACTTGAGGCCATTGACATAGTACACATTCTCAATTGAGTGAGCGAGTGATTTCTCAATCCTTCTAACACCCAGAATGTATCCCTTTTTCCAATTTCCAAAGGATACACTCCCTCCTTGCAGGGATTTCAGTGAAAGAAAATTCATGGTATTTTCATTCATGTGCTTTGAACATCCACTGTCCATGTACCACTGCTGGATGCTTCCTCTCACTGCTCCATGCACAAGTAAATCAAGGGTTAAAATTAGGAACCCAAACAAGTTTGGGTCCCTTGTAATGAGGAAAGGGATGAATGCGTACTCTTTTAGTCCATGCAGGTGATATGCATTTTCTATGAGTGGCACCAGGTCCTCTAGCAGTAGTTACTCTTTCAGCAAAAACCTTATTTTTCTGAAGAGGCTGAACCCTGGCCTTGCAGTTTTTGTTGAAATGCCTATTGTTACCACAGTGGGTACATAGCCAATTGTCGGGTACAGTAACATACTTGCTATGAGGGTTGTAGGAATTTTTCTCCCTCTGAAACCCTATTCCCTGCCTGTTTCCACCATTGTTAACATACATGACAGTAATAGCATCAGAGGACCGGGTCCACTTAAGAGACTTTTCAAGATCACTTTTTACTCTTTCTAATTCTGCCTGAAGCTGTCTATTTTTCTCAAGTTCAGCACACAAGCTAGTTTTTACCAAATTCAACTTATTCACAAGCTTAATGTGTGCCTCACTCGCAACTTCTTTTCCTTTTTCAAGATTTCCAGGCCTACTTTCAATTTTAAGTTCCTCTATTGTTTCCTTTAAGTCTACTACCACCACTAAAAGATCATCTCTTTCTTTCTCAGTGATAATAACTTTCTCCATTAAAGCTTCTTTTTATTTACTAACACTCTCAAGGGTTTCTTTTAAGTCAACCACTACCACCATTAGATCATCTCTTTCGTGTTCTATGCTAGTGATTTTCTCAGCTAGAACCTCTTTTTCATTTTTCAGATTATCTATTGTTTCCTTCAAATCAACAAAGTCATCTCTGGTTTGTTCAGCATCTCCTAATTCCATAGTTAAAGCATCCTTATCATTTATATGAATACGGAAGCATCAATTAATACATTTTCTAATGACATGAGTTTTTTAGGAGAGTAGGATTTCAGATTTCTCTGAACATCCAGAAAGTTTACCTCATCAATGTCGTCATCTTCATCATCATCTGACTGAGCCATCAAAGCAAAGATTGAGTCATACTCATTTTTTCACTTTCCACTGCCATCATTGAACTGTCGCCTGCATCATTTTCTTCTTCAGACTCACTGGAGGAGTCTCCCCATGCTGCAAGAGCTTGCTTCACAATATTGTCAGCCGCATTCTTTCTTTTGAAGCGTTTGTCAGCGGTTCTAGTGATGTCATTTTCTTCTTAAGAATGCTTCACTTATGAGGATCCACCAAACTATATAGAGACCAGGTTCTATATTAGTTTCCACAGATTATACTTGCACAACAAAAAGTAAATGACGAAGAGAACTTTTACGTGGAAAATTCCCGGCTCAATGGGATTAAAAACCACAACCTACACTTGTAGGATTTCAACTTCACTATGAGCAACCTTTTAGATTACAAACTATGCAACCTAGGAATTAAACTCTTAATCCCTCACTAATTTTTAATACACATGTTACAAGCCACTTTGCAATACATCTATTACAAGGATTTCAACACATGACTAACTCTAGCCACGACACAAACACTGAAGTTTATGATTTACAAGGGTTTCCTAATTAATGCTTCTAGACAAGCTAAGTAGGAATTACAATGAAGAACAATTACAAAGTTACAACTCAACTAAGGACATACAAAGACTTGATATAGGAACTGGTCCGTAGCAGTGGTGTACTTTGTTCTTGATGCACTTGAGAATTGTATTCTTGATAATCAGATGCTTGGAGTGCTTGAATGAATTCTCAAATGTTCAAGTGATGTTTTGTTGTAAGATTAATGTTAATACAATATGGATGACATCACTCGAATGATGTAAGCACTAAATGGTACAATGGTACAAGGTCCTTCCCAATGGAAATGACTGCTGCACTGTGTTGTACTCTTTGCGTGTACTAAGGCTGGTAGGTGGGTCGGGCCTGACCCAGAACCGGACCGGGCCCACGGCCCATGTGGGCTAAACAGGCCGGCCCGTGGCGGTCCGGCCTTGGAGGGCCCCGGAGCCCATATGAGGTGGGCCTTTGGTTTAGAACCGTGAGCCCGGGACCGGCAGGCGAGTTGGGCCGGGCCATACGGGCCCAACGACTCTTTTTTAAAATAAAAAAAAAGTTTAATTTAAAAAATAGCCAACGGTCAGAATTTTAAAATCTAGTCGTTGGCCCTTTAATTTAGCCGTTTTCCATTTTTAGAAATAGACATTTGGCCCCCAAACTTTGTTTTAACCCCAAACTTTTTATAATT
The DNA here is from genome assembly GCA_005239505.1 of Nicotiana paniculata. NCBI lineage: Eukaryota > Viridiplantae > Streptophyta > Magnoliopsida > Solanales > Solanaceae > Nicotiana > Nicotiana paniculata. The sequence continues at coordinate 42,664 of ML322443.1, read as the reverse complement.
ACACTTTTCCCCTATTCTCAACTATAAATACCCCCTCATTCTTTCATTTTTACTCACAAAATCATCAATCTCTCTCAATCTCTCTCTAAATTTTTTCTATAATTGCTTACTTTATTATTGCAATTTGTGAAAATTTGTGAAGTTGGTGAATTGAAATATTCAAGTCTTCAACATTATACAATTTTCAAGAAGTTGTTCGTCAATTCGGTAAACTCGTTCCAACTCATATGTTTTAATATTATAGTTCTGTTTGTTTAATTTATTTTTCCTTATAATTAATATGGATTTGACTTTGAAAAAATTGTTTGGTGGTGAGGGAAAGGGAAAATCTAAAATCGGTGAATCTAGTGGCCAAGCTACTACTACTCCCCCGGCTCCCCGACCCAGACCTGTTACCCGTCCTCCTCCACCTGTTATTCTTGATAGTGATAACCCTTGTTTTCAATTTACCGATAGTCAATTTATACATGATCTTACATCCGGTTCACAATTAAATGATGAATATATGAATGTTCTTTATGGTAATCCAACTATCAATGAAAATGATGAGGAAAATGTTGATTTAGATGAAACGCAACTGGATTTAGATGATACACCTACTAGTCATGTTGCTAACCAAACTGATAATAATCCAAATGATGCCCCGGCTGACCCTCCTGTAGTAACCCCTACTTTTAATAGAAAACCTTCTAAACGGTCCGAAACATCTCTTGTTTGACACTTTTTTACTCAACTAAGAGATCAAAATAAGGCTAAGTGTAAAACTTGTGGGCTCTTGATGTCTCATAAATTTACTGGAGACCATGGCGGTACGGGTAGTTTGGCCAGACACATAATGAAACACCCTAATGATAAAGCTAGATTACTTCAAATGAAAGTCAGGCAAGAGGGGACAAGTGTAGGTACTCAGGTTAACCCTAGTACCGGTTCAAATCTAGTTCAACCGGGAATTAACACTGTTACCAGTGGCATTTAGTATTACGATCCAAATAAAGATCGTGAAGAATTGGCAAAAATGGTTACTGTTATGTGCTTACCATATAGTTTTCCCTCTAACCCTCACTTTGTCCATTATATTAGAAGAATTTTTAATCCTACTTATAAAGGATGGCCTCGCACAACCGTAAAGTCTGATATTTATAAATATAAACATGAATATGAACAATATTTGCGCTATTTATTTACTCATATTGGTAATCGCATTTCTATTACAACTGATATTGGTAAGAGTGGTAATGACTGTGATTATTTAACTGTTACCACTCATTGGGTTGATGAGGAATGGATAATGCAAAAGCGCATTATTGCTTATAGAATAATTACTTCAAGTCACACAGGTAAGTTTATTGGTAAGACAGTTGCAGATATTTGTAGATATTTTTGCCTTAGNGGCTTTTTTATTCAAACCGTAGAAGTAGAGTTAGAGAATATTATAAAAAATATGATGAATTTGGCGTTAGAGAAAGAAAGGTTCTTAAACCTTGTCCGACTAGATGGAATTACTTGTATGAAAGTTTAGTTGTTGCATATGAATATAGAAACCCAATAAGCGCAACGTATAATGCACGTGTTGGTGGTGGTGATGATAATGAGTACCTTACAAATCAAGATTGGGCTAATGTTAAAATTCTTCTAGATTTTTTAGACGATGATGATGATGATGAGAACCTTACAAATGATGATCATGATGATGATGATGATGAGCACCTTACAAATTATGATGATAGACGAAGCTTATGAAGAAATGCTAGCGGAACTTGCGGAGGATGCTGCTTCGCCCGGAAGCGGTGATGAACAAGCTTCTTTTCCACCACCACCAACGAAAATTCCTCCGAACCTTGAAGGATTTATGAAATTTGTTAGAGATAATATGTAGATTAATATGTAACTTGTATTTTGGCACATCTTGATTAGTTTTTTTTTCCTTTTAATGGTGGTATTAGTACCTTGTTGTGCTCATTCCATTGGGGGAGGAAGACTAAGAAAGATATTGTCATTTTTTTAAATGTCGTATAATAAAAATTATAAGGCATTTCATTAAATAAAAAAATAGCCCGGATCATTTAGGCCCGTTAAGGCCCGTGGTCCCGGGCCCACTTAGCCCGTGCCCATGTGGGATTAGGCCCATAGTGGGCCGGTTCCACCTATTAGGACCGTTTGGCCCGGGCCCGCCTGACCCAAGCCCGCCAGAACCCGAACCCGTTTAGCCTGGCCCGTTTGGACCAGGCCCGGCCCATATTACAGCCTTAGAGTGTACAGTGAAATCAGTCACTTTCCAGCTGTGGAGAGTTGACTTCGTAGGGAACGCCAAGATCACCTGTTCCTTGTGTTGATTCTTTATCTTCTGAAGTTCAGACAACTTTTTCTAACTTGAGTCAGGTATTTGGGATGTGTACCAAGAGTGCATCAGGTTCCTTATCTGGTTCTTGACAATAAGTTTGTTAGATCATCAAAACATAAACCGAAGGTACTTATAACCTATCAAAGTGTAAACACTCAAGAACCCTTCCACGTGGGTAGTGATAGATTCTTCAAGAGCTGGTATCACGACCTCTTTGTTTTCCCAGTTGCAGTCCTTCTTCACTTGGTTGAGGAAACTCTTGGTTATCGAGCATATGTATCTCGATACTGGTTCGCATCGACCAGGGACCGATGAGATTTTCTCGACTTTGAAGTCGGAACTGATGACACACCCCCGGGAACACACTCCTCAGGTCGTGGCTCCGCCACTGTTTTCTCATCGGTCGGCCGAGACGAGGAGGCGGTTTCTTTTTGTGGAACAATTTTAGACGTCTTAGCCATTTTAATTTTGAGGGCAAAGAAGAATGGAGATTGTAATATTTGGTGTTTTAGAAGGGATCAACAATGGAACTCAAAGACCTGAAGATAAGAAGCTTGAAGAATGCAAATGACTTTGAAGATTAGAGTAGAAGAGATTGAAAGTAAAGTTTGAAAGAATGGAAAAGGGGCCTATTTATTGGTTTCACGGCGATGGTTCAAAGCTGGTAATGACCGACCATCGACTGACGCACATTAAATGCCTGGGGAACTGTACCGACGGGACGTTTCGGTCAACTCTGTCGCTTTCAGGGTGCTGACGCCATGATAAATCGGGGTAAAGTTTGAAGGCTCAATTCGTTTCTTGTCATTACACTCCAAAAAACGAGGGGACTATCTGTATACGGTCAAAATTGGACTCACCCGATTTTGTTTGACTAATCGAGACCAGGATGGTAGGTCAAGAATTGGTCCCGTGTTATATCACACCGAGATGTGAAGGTGCGGTACCAAGCTCGGGACTCAAAGGACCAATCGAGACCGAGATCAGCCAAGATCGAGACCAAATGGGATAGACACCGAGAGAGACCGAAGAAAGTCTACTAATGGAAAGCTGAGATATCCGTACCGGGCAAGAACGTGGCGGAAATCTCGGCACGAATCAAATCAAGAACGGTTATTTAGCCAATCATGAGATTTCCTTCAGTATTTAGAATTATACCATAAGTAAAATTCCTCAACTATATAAAGGGGGTTTCTAATCATTTGTAATCATCTAAATCTCACATATCAAAGCAGTACAATACATTTTTTTCTCCCTTAAGCTCTCTGTTTCTTCAGTTTAGCTCATATTTCTTAATCACAGACCCAGCCGGTTCGAGGTCGGTCTAGCTCGAGGGCCAAGTTGCATTTTATACTGGTTTGCTTTATTTTATAGTCAATTTCTAGCTTTAATTATCATATTTATCAATTTGTGCTAGGTGAAATCACATATCCTTAAAACCATCATAAATTTAATTGTTATCCGATTTTAAGGGTAAACAGATCTCTTGCTGAGACTTGCTGTTTTTTTAAAGTCATAGTTCACGCCCCAAAACTGTAGGATCGTGTGATCAGCATTTGACATGACTTTCTCCACCAAACAAACCCTTAACCCTATCACAAAACTTATACTCTATGCATATCATATATGTTTCATGTATCCTTTTATAACATATGGAAATTCAAAATCATAGTTAATCATAATATATAAAATAATAGTTCATTATACTTCTTTTAAAAGGAAAATTTACTTCTTTTAAAATTAAGAGACAACAAAACCATAGAAGGTTACTAACCTTTAACGATATAACTTTAAGTTTAACTATAATTTTATTCTTATAATATAGCACCTTTTAACTAAAATATGTTCATTGTAAATAAGATACTTAATATTATTCTACAGAAAATAAGAGACATTTACCCTACATAGATATATCATATTGGATTTCACCAAAATCACAAAGTGTAGAAATTCATAAATAAATAATAAAAATTTAAGAAAGTAAAACCCAATTTTGTTGCCACTTAATTTCTCCCTGACTCTTCACTTTTATCATGTTTCTATTAAAGAAAAATCATCCTCAGGAGACTTTCATGGTTGCATGAACCATGCATCATTACTTTAGTTTCTCAATCACGTTGCTATCTTGCCAAGGGAATAAGCCTGTGTGCAGCACAATTACAGCAACCTAATGACCAATATATCAGTACAAGAGTCAAAACCAGGGCATATTTTTTTTCTTCTTTATACGACTGATTTGATGTTGTAAGGAGAGGCGGACCTAGGATTTGAACGTCGTGGGTACACTTTTAGATTCAATCGAACTTTGATGTGTATATAGGATGCCTACTACTATTATATTTGTCGACCTCTATGGGTGCTGGTGCCCCTCTCTGTATAGCTAGGTCCGCATCTGGTCGTAAGTGCCTTGAAATCCTCTCCCAAATTGAAACTTGATTGTGGAGTAATGATCAGTCGTGTTTTCTTTGCTATACATGCGAAAGAATAGAAGTAACACTTTGATGGTGTCCTAATTCCCTATGTTCCCAACTTTTGGAGTTTTATTAAATAATTTTTATTTTTGGTTCGTCACTTTCAACAAATATATGATCACAAAAGATTCCAACGAAGCAGTAAAAAGTGTCTGAAGCTATTTGCTGGTGTCTAAATATTTCATGAAAGACAGAAGCATGATGACTGTTAAGGAAAGGGTATGAATTGATTTGGAGGTTTCGTGTTTTTTTTTTTTTTTTTTTTTTTTTTTTTTTTTTTTTTTTATGTAGTATATTTAGGTTTTTAGGGAGATTATTTATGTAATTTATTTTTAACTAAGGGCTTTCCACCTTTATTATAATACATTTGTGATACATTTCATTTCTCCGAGATTCTCACTATGTAGTTTGACTAACATTTTAAAATATTGTTTCTGAATATTTAAATTTAAATTTTAAAATGCTCAGTGAAACTATTTAGCTTCAAAGATTAGTTTATTTGTTCTTAGCTGCAGTGTAGCCTTTACTTAGACTAGTGTATGCACAAATTTAAGGCCGTAGCAGGAACAAGACTAGGTTATTCATTACTGTTATCTGTGTACCTTCTACTTCGTTGTTACTGTTATTGGTATTCTTTCTACTTTGTTGTAACTGTTAGACATATGCTTGGTGAGGATGACATAAATGCACGAAGGGTGTTGTCGTGCTATTTGATTTAATATACATGCATATTTTTGGTGAGGATGAGGTAAATGCACGAAGGATATTGTCGTGCCATTTGATTTGTTATCTTGAACACATTCCTCTTATAATGAATATTCGTGAGTTAACTATGTTGTTTTAGTGGTTATTTTCTTAACCTCGCTACTCAAACTGTTAAGAAAAGGGTTGGTTGTGATACTGAGGAACCTGATCGTTATTCCTTTAAGTTAATCATTTTACTATTTCTCGTATTTGTTCTTGTCATCTACATTGTTATTTCAATTGTTGTCTCTATTGCAATTTAACTGCACATGTTATATTAGTGAGTATCTTTTGATTTAAAAACATCGTCACTACTTCACCAAGATTAGTCAATATACTTATTAAGTACATGAGGTCAATTATACTCATTCTACACTTCTGCACCTTACCTGCAGATATTTGAAGATGAGCGATTGTGGAGTTCGAGAGCCTAGCATTGAAGTTGTACCAGCACACCATATACAAGCTACCATTTGTTCGTGTTAGTTTAGAATTCATATTTCTATTTGTGTAAATTTCAAACAGATGATGTATCTTTCCTCAAACTGGAGTTGTACTCGTATTTGTAGTAGTTCGTGACTTGTACTACCAGTCCTTGAGAAAATTGTATTGAACTCTTTTGGCTATTTTATTCATTATCTCGATTTGTTTCTTATTATAATAGTGACTTATGTTGTTGGGCTCACCTAACGGGTTAGGCTAGTGCCATGACGACCTAGTAAAATTTTGAATCGTGACAGTCGGAATTAGAATAATCGCTAGAATTAACTCCCATCACCTTGAAGGTTCAGGGATGATGAAGACCACCATCTCCATTTGTGGCGTTAGCGAAGATTTGTGAGCCATGAATGAAGAGAAGGGGTTAGTTTCTCTTAAAGATTGTAATTAATTCGTTCTTTATAGTGTATTATGATAAATTTCTAATATAATATATAGCTAGATAAATAGTAGAAACAATAGAAGGTAATCAAACCCAGTAGCCATCCATTGGATTTCTTGTAGAATGGAACACTTCTTCGACCAGTCAACTTGGTAAATGTTCTTGTGAATTCTGCACGCGAAGTCTCTCATTCCTTGCACATTCCACCTGGAAATAACAGAAGCATAACCACTCATTTGCTGTTAAACTAGAATGGGCTCTATAACTGGACAACTCCAATCAAAAGAAAATGAAAAGAAGAGAGGGACATGTTCTTTTGAACAATTTCCACTTTGCCTCTCCTGCTATTCGAAAAAACAGACTCACCAAATCAGATCTTCTTCCCCAAAAATCTAAATGAATAAATTTCTAACCACAGGAGATGATTTAAGGGTGTAATCAAGTCAACATCAGTGCACTTTTGCTCGTTGGAGAGCCATTAACAAGTGCAGTAAACATGACTTACGGGTGTTTTTACGTCCACATAAGCACACATTTCCTCATTGAAGAGCCACTAACAACTGGAGTAAAACAAAGTACTGTTTGAGCCCATCATAATGTTATGAGAATGCATTAAAGATTAGAAATGAGTGTTCTACGGTATTCACAGACACTACATTCTTAAGTCTTAAGGAGCTATTAAGGCAGACTCGCCAGTGTGTCATAGTCTAGAGAAGCTGAACTATGAAGTATGATGAGCAGAATGATTTACTAAAACTGTCTGGTGGCAAATATATTCCCGAAGGCAGCAGTAGCAAGAATCTATACCCGTACCAACTTTAACCCAAGGTTCGATGAATTAAGTTCTTGTATAATACCTGAGTGCTGCGGCACAAGTGTTCTTAAGCTATTATAATAAGAGGAGCAATTATAACACACACTTAGCTTGCAAGAATATGACTAGGAAGACAGACTAAAAAAAGGGGCAGCCCGGTGAACAAGGCATCCCGCGTACACGCAGGGTCCAGGGACGGGCCGCACTCCAAATGTGTGATGTAGACAGCCTACCTTAATGCAAACATTAGTGGCTGCTTTCACAGCTCGAACGTGACCGATAGGTCACACAAATACAACTTTACCGTTGCTCGAAGGCTCCCCTTTTGGGAAGATAGACTACTTTTCTTTAAATTCCCGCATGAAACCTGCCCGTTTCTAACCCAGCAGGCCAGCCTACTGCTACAGAGATAAAAAGCTGCAGTCATTCTGTTTATATATTGTGTCCCTCAATGAGTCAAACTTTAGCTGGATGTATTCTGGAAGTGCAGATAAATGTGTCCCTCAACGAGTCAGTTAGATGTTATGTGTTGTCCAAGTACAACATCTCAAGAAAACTATAAGTAAAAAGGAAACAAACAAAGTTTTAAGATTCATTTACAAATACAACTTTTAGATTTATATTCTTCAGATCATATTAGTTGGGACCTTACCTGGAAAGCTTTTAAGATAGAATTGTAATGTCTTTGCTCTGAAACAGCAGCTGCATGTGTCGCCTTGAGAGCTTCACGAGCTTTCTGCTCCGACTGTAGAGCAATTTGCACCTTTTCCAGCTTCTGGAACATGCAGCTCACCAGTAAGTGTTCATGTTACTGACCAGATAAATGCCACTAACCCATGTTTCGATCTTTTAATGTTATTGACCAATAAATGATGTTCAAAGAGGCATATTTAGAACACTGAAATTTGTTTCTGTTAAGAGAAAAGCATAGAACTTCAAAGTGAAAATAAATTAAGTTGGATAGACATAAATATCAAGTTTGTTAATTGTATGTAGGGCATATCTAGAAATGCCAAAATATTTTTAAAATGTACAAGACAACCTTTCAGATTACTAATAACTCCTAAATATGAGTCAAGCAAAAATGACTGGCAGAAATATAGCTTCCACTGAAAGAAAAAAATGGTATATGAAACAGAGAAGATCCAGTACTCCTGTACACACAACTTTCCCACTTAAGAGAAATAGGTAATCAAAGGAAAGCCATCAAGGAGATCTTCAAGCTTTCCTGTAAATGGCCAGTGCAGATGAATAGGTCCTTTAATTTTTAACAGAGATAGTCAGAATTTATAACCAGCATTAACACAAACAAAAAAAATGAGAAGGGAACACTGCACTCAAAATATACTGGTATGGTGTTAGTTTTCAAATAAATATCCCAAGTCGTCTCTTTCTCAGATTGAGAAGTCGTAGAAATCAGTTTCACAAAACCCATCTGCCTATTGAGTTACCTGGTACCTGGTGGGAGGTAGCGGGTAGATGGTCGAATAGTCGAGGTGGGTACAAGTTGGCGCGGACACCCCAAAAAAAAGAACTTGGTTTTCAGTAAATACAACATTACTGAACTTTTCGGAAAAAATACCATCTCAGTGAGATCAGCAATATAATTTTCAAGACTGCATGAAACATGTCATGTTTACAAAATGGAAAACCAGATACTAGAATGTGGTTGCTAATAAATCAAAAGAACATTTACATGTTAGTATCTTATCAGCATAAGGGAAAGGTCTCTGGAAATGTTTAGATTGCCCCTTCACATCTCTAGCCACACATTTAGCATACAGATTTTGGTCTATAAACATTGAAATCAAGTCATTAAACAAGTTGAAAGCCGAGAGAACTGATGAAGTTATTTGTGCCTAGATTCAAAATGTGTCTAGATTTATTTTACTTGAGCAAGCAGAACAATAACAATAACAACATACCCACTGTATCCCCACAAGTGGAGTTTGGGGAGAGTAGTATGTATGCAAACTTTACCCCTACCTTGCAAAGGTGCAAGGTAGAGAACCTGTTTCCGACACACCCTCAGCTCAAGAAAAGAATAATCACAGCAGTTTAGATAAAGAAATACAGTAAAGGAGAATACTTGTAACACAAGTAGTAACCACAGTCGGAAAAAAGATAACCGAAGCAAAAAAGCAGCAGGTAGTATTAGAAATCTAAGAATAGGAAATATGAGAATGCACTAGTACTACAAGTATAGAAAAGCAATAAAGGTAAGTAAAATATTATAGAATACTTATATATTAAAAACTGTAAAACAATTTGTACTTCATTATGGAAATACTTACCTTATAAGTTATAGAGAATTATAACCAATGATATACAATACAACCTGTGACTCTTATATAACGAGTCCCTCTTGTACATTGTTAACCATCATTTCAATAAGAAGTCTTCTCCCTTCTTTAACATGATATCAGAGCTTCAGTTAGCCTTGGTCGAAACCTAAGGAGGTCCTACCGATAGAAAGCAGCATTACACGATCTATCCCGCCAAATTTTTCCTTCTTTTTTCGATGACCATCCTAACGAAAGCACTCTTATTTTTAGTGATGTTGATACCGTGCAGAAAAAAAATAGTAGCAAATGAAAAAAACAAAGAGAAGAAGATAAACAAATAAATAAATTCAACTAAATTAATAAACTGAAAAAGCAAAAATTAATAATTTAAATTCAATTAAATTAACAAAATGAAACAAAAAGACAAATAAATAAATAAAATAAAAGCTGAAGAAGCGAAAGAATATGAGAAGAAAAGAAAAAGAAATCACAACAACAACGATATCACAACAGAGAAACAAGAAGAGAAGGAGAAGGAGGAGAAGGAGGAGAAGAAGAAGAAAGGAGGAGAAGAAAATAAATAGAAGAAAAAGAAGAAGCAATACCTGGAGCTTGAAGAAGAAGAGCAACAGAAAGTCCCAACCTTAGTCGTAACTCAAAGAAGAAAGTTGCACCAATGGTTTTCTTTTTGAAAAACTAAAAAGTCCACCTTTTATAAATAAAAAATATAAAATACACGTCTCCCTCACTTCAGTCGCTGCACACGCTTCACGCTTAAGTGGAAGAAGCGCCCACTTCATTAAAGCCGCTTCGCGTCAGTGATCTGAAGCGGACCCATTGCATCGTTTTGCTTCTCGCTTTAAGCGACGCAGAGCTCATTTTCACCAACTCTGCTCCACACTGACCCCCACTCCCGCCCACCCCTCCGCAGTGTCGTCAAAGGCGCACTTAAAGCACACTTAAGACCTGAAATGAGGCACAAAACATGTTGAGCGCTTCGTCTTTCTTAACGGGCGCTTCAGTATTGTCATTAATGCTCTAAGGCATACTTTTCTCTTAATCCTGAAGAGGTAATAGTAACCAACTGATATTTTACTTTGTCGTATTTTTTTTCAATTTCTTTGTCCATATATTTGTTATTGATGCTTATAAGTATTAGTCTTGGACTACACATACATATTTGTATATTTTTTCTCTGTTTGCGTCATTCTTCATTAAAGTCCATGCTTTATTTGCACTTTGCGCTTAAAACCCCAATCGACCTTAGAGTTTTTTTTGCACTTTTTGCCTATGATTACACTGCCCTTCGGCCAACCCCTCCCGGCCATTCCTTCTCCCTGCCTCGACGCTCGCCTTCAGCCAACCCCTCCCGGCCCACCAACTCCCGCCATCCCTCTTACGCTCTCCCCCGAACCCTGACCCCTGATACTCTGACGTCGACCCTAGACCCAGACCCTGACCCTTGGCCCCCAACACTCGACCCCCAACCCCGAAACCTGGACATTGGACCCCAAACCAACCCCAGACCCTGACCCCAAACCTTGAATCCCGACCACTGAACCCGCACCCCGAAACTCGCCCCACACCCTGAACCCAACTTTTGACCCTGATCCTTGACCCCAAGCCTCGAACCTCCCTCCCCTCACCGCCCTCATACACCTCCCCTTTTTCTTATAGTGTTTGCTTAGATTATATAAAAGTGTTGTTGGGACAATATTTTGTGCTTACTAACAAAACACAGAAAGATAAGTAAGAAAATTACTGATTTTCCAACAACTTATTTTCTAAGAAAACATTTTTTGTGTATTTCCTTCATACTAAATGCACTCATCATCGAGCTAGTTTTGTTTCACAGCGACAACAAAGAGATAAAAGTCAATCCAGTATACTCGACTTCACAATAGGTCAAGATCTATTGAATTGAATTAGAAGAATAATTGTAGAATATTATATAATATACCGCAAAATGTTATATGTTTTACTACAAAAAATAGTTTCTAATATATAGAAGAGCCTTGGAAGTAGCTGGTGGGTGTTGTCTTGCCTGCTTACCGACCAAGGCCTATTTTAGTCATCTCATGTCTAATTTCAAGTATAGATGTCGCACAACATTAACACATGATGGGCCCCGATGATAGTTGTCACATCAGAAGCCCTATTGTGTTCTTAAGATGACAATAAAAATGTGGTTGCTTGGTTTGTATCTAATCGTCCTGCTTCCTTCTCTCTTGTTTCATACTCCATTCCCCGTGTTCCTCTTATAGCGGGTGACTGTCGCTAGTAACATGTTTGGTGTTTTTTCCAGTAATTTTCTATCATTTCAGTTCTCTGTGCTTCTGAAAGCTTCCTTAACTGGCTTCAATTTTTCCCCTTGCCTGTCCTTTGATTTCCAAAACAAACCCTTTTATGGTAGCCTCTTGATGCTGAAGAGATCTTGATCAGAGTAAACATTTGATGAAGTAGATCGGGAATGTACAATTTCTCCATCTACTTTAGTTTTAATATAAAGACATTCTCGAAAAAAATAGCTTTCTAAAACTGGTTGTCAATTTGCTCTGTTCGGTGCTTTTCTAAGATTTGACTGGGTTGCACCTGTTGCTGCTGAGCGCTAGCCGTGGCTTCCTTTTTCCCTCTCTATTCCTGGCTTCCTGTTTCAATTATTACATTCGTGACCATGTGCATGTTTGTGGTTTATCTCCCCGTTTGCTTTTGTATTTGAGTCCATGTTTTAAAAGGCGTGGGCGTAAAGCGAGGCCTTTTACATATGCCTCAGCGAGGCGTAAGCCCCGAGGCACGGGGCATACGACCCATGGTATTTATTTTTAATATTTTATTAAATAAAATAATTACAGTAAATATTTTTAAACAAGTAAAATTGCATAAAAATGGAAGAAAACTATAAATATATGAAAAATATATATACAAATGTGCCCCATCCACACAAAAAACTAGTCAATACAATCTATTATACGCTACTTACAAGCATAAGTGAGTCTTCTATATGGAGGAACAAAAATGATGAGTAACCTGCAATTTGAACTTTGAACTTGCTGCTATGAAGGAGAATGGAGTTCTCGTTGTATTTGTAAAAAAAATTGAATATTCGTTGCTTTTGGGAGATATTAGCAGACTAGCAAACAAGATAAAGAATTGGGAAAGACCACAAATTAGGGCTTCAATCAATAAAAAAAAGGTCTTGGCTTTTAAATTTAATATATTTCAGTTCTTTTTTAAAACTTTTGAGTAATTACAAGATAACTTTTGAGAATTTGGGTATAATATGGAGGACTTATTCAACAAATTGTTTTAATTTGAAAAAGTCTTTGGGGCTTACGCCTCACTAAAAAAATGCGCTTCAAACGCCCGGGCGTACGCCTCTTGAGATTTTCGCCCCATACCATCGCCTCGGGGCATTTTTGGTGCGCCTCGCCCCGAAAATGCCTTTTAAACACCAATTTGAGTGAAGCATCTAATTTATCTCAGTTTATTACTTTGCAGTATATTGAAGGCTGCATAACATATTCCACATCAACATTACAGCAAGTAAGCTTCAAACAATGTTGTTATACTTTAAAAAGTCTATAATGTTTGTTTATCATTCTTGGTAGTAACAAATTCTTATGATTGATTTACTTAATTCTAAGGCCAAATACAGTAAGATTGAACAACTTGGTCCATTTATCATTTAATTTAATACATAGTAACTTCAATTTTTGTGTGTCCGTGTAGCACTTTTATATTTCTCTCCAGCTTAATACATGCATTTTTTGACTACCCAATAATGTTCCCAATCAGTTGTAAAGATATATTGAGTCAAATGTCCATAGCCACTCTGAATCATTTTAAAGAAATTAGTATTGCCACAATAGTTCACTAGGTCTACCCCCAAATATGGTTAGTACAACTGGTTGAATGCACGATCTCTTAGTAGAAAATCTATGGCAGAAGTGAAATTTTTGTATACTTTTTCTGCAAGCAAAGCTATTGGAAACAGCCTCTCTACCTTCACTAGGTAGGGGTAAGGTCTAAGTACACACTACCCTTCGCTTCGCAGATCCTACTTGTGGGAATATACTAGGTTTGTTGTTGTTGTTGTTGTTGTTGTTTCTGCAAGCAGAAGGCAGAAGTACCAGGGTTGTAGGAACTGAAATCAACAAATCCATGGTATGGAAGCTTTGTTCTTTCCATATCTCATCAGGAAGACAGATTATTCTTTTAATAATAGATATGATTTTCCTTTGCTTTTGATGTACTTCTTTTTGGGTTAGCCTACATCAGCACATGTGTGCTCTTTACTAATAAGAGAGTACATATAAATATATTGTTTCCCAATAAAACATCAAACAATAGAAGCTTTATGTGTTATTTGGGAAACAGCAGCTTACTAACCAAACAACCACCATAAATGTGAAATGGGAACCACCAGGTAGAGGCTGTTACAAACTAAACACTGATGTCTCAGCACTGGGCAATCCTGGAGCTGGTGGTATAGGAGTTAATAGGAACTGCAGGGGGGACTGGGCCTTTGGCTTTATGGGTGGCCTTCCTATGCCACCAATACATTAACTGAACTAAACTCTCGTATGCAGGGACTAAAATAAGCAGTTGATAGAAGCTCATACCACTGGAAATAGCCAGACTCAGTGGAGGTAATCCGAATGGCAGGGGACTGATAATTATAACCCTATTATTTTTGAATGCAAGCAGTTGATGCAAAAGCTGGGAAGCCCAATGATCAAGCACACCTATAGGGAGCAAAACAAAGTGGCAGATCTAATGGCGAAAGAAGGTGCCAAGAAGTAACTTTTTGAAAATCCAAATATGGTGATAATTCTTCCGGTGTTTGTGAATGAAGTTTTTTGGGCAGCATCCTAGGAACTCGTACGAAAGACATACAGTAATTTGTAATAGCTCTAGTATTTTGGCACAAATTTGGTTTTGGGTGGGAATCATAATGATTCCCAAGTTTGCATTAACCAGTACATTTAAGGTGTGTATATATATATATATATATATCCAAAAAAGAAAGAGTACACATACTAGAAAATAAGAGTTTACTCATCTGGTTGGTTTCTGAATCAATAATAGGTCCGCCTGATAAAACATCTACATTGTTGAATGACTTGCTAGCATGCCAACCAAAACTTTCTTTACTTTGGTATGCTATTGAATCACTACAGCAACTATGTTGCTGGCTCCTTCTTCAATCTATAAAGCTTTTCTTGTTGCAACCTACCTAGAGGTTTTCATTCTCAGAGGTCACCAGAGGAGAAATATATAAGTTCACACATAGTATTGACTTTTTGAACACTTTACTCTAACATGCTCTCCCAGTTCACTTTCATAATTTGTAAATTAAGTCTCTTTTGTCGTTTTACGTTAGTTAGAGATGCACCAATTAGTCAATGTACAAAGTACAAACACAACAAAAGAAATACAAAAGAGATTTTCTTTTTTCTTTTTTCTTTTTTCTTTTTTTTGGTTTTTTTAATCGGGAACGAAAAAGAATTTTTCTTTAGATGCCTTTTTCTTTTTTATTATAAATTTTTCTTTAGATACCTTCTTAAATGCATTGAACTATTTCTGGAGTTAAGGAGGTCTATTTACTAACAACAGAGCAGTGTGGCACACCAAAGTGCAATTCTCTTACAAGTTACAAGAGGTTGAACTTTGGCATTCGTGATTCAAAAAATCAGCAGGTATTGTTCAATTTTTATGGACTTTTGATGGTAATATCTATTTAAATTTAGTCAAGGTGTTGTCAAAAATATATAAGCTAATCTAAGATAACTATTTCCTCTTATAAATTTTGGTAGGTCGCACTTGACTACATTGGTAAAAGAGGATCTACTGTTGGTTTCACAAGAGAAAGGAGAATTAAGTTGGGAACTTCTTGATCTTCTGTTTTTATGCTTTTGTGTTCCTCTATTGCTTAGTAGTACTTGTGCTCTGTATTCCAGGTACACCAAAGAGATACTCCAAAGGGAAATGGTTCCACATGTTGGTACTAGAGAATATTGTGAAACTAAGAAGGCCTACTATTTTGCTTGAGCCTATGAACCGGAATTTGGAATTTATGAATACAGAGTATTCGTTCTTGATTACTCTATATACAAACAGCAATCATTCAGCTGAAACATTCCATCAACCAGCATCAATGTTGTTACAGATTTTATATCTCAACATTCGGAATATTGATTTCGCCTTGCATTTTTCAAAAGCGATCAACCATGGAGATAAATTGGTTTTTAGTGCTGATTACCTTTGTATTAAAATATTTACCTTTTAGATGACAATTCCCATTTCAGAAATCCTTTAATTTCTCTGGGACAAGGTGGGTGTCGCCCTTGTGGAGGACAAGATCCGGGAAGCGAGACTTAGATGGTTTGGACATGTGAGGAGAAGAAGCACAGATGCTCCGGTAAGGAGGTGTGAGAGGTTGGCATTGTAGGGCCTAAGGAGAGGTAGAGGTAGGGGAGTCGATGGATATTTAAAACCGACTAAAATTGACCGAACCGAACTGCACCGAAACCGATTTTTAGGTTTCATTTAATAAATAAAATCGTTGGTTCTTATATAAATCAATAATTGTACCGTTAATTAGGGTAGGTTTTTACAACAACAACGACCCAATAAAATCCCACAAGAGGGGTCTGGGGAGGATAGTGTGTACGCAGACCTTACCCCTACCCCGAAGGAGTAGAGAGGTTATTTTTGATAGACCCTCGGCTTAAGAAGACGAAAAGAGACAATATATCAGTACCATCAACAGAAACCATAGAAATAATAACAACATCATAAGAACCAGAAAATTAGGGCACGTTTTTATTTTATGAAAATAAACCGAAAAAATACTAAACTATACCGAATAAATTTACATGTGGAAAACATATTTATATATTAAGTTTAAAAATACTAAGCATTAAATTTTTCCTTGGGCCTTGAAATTATGAGAATGGTTACAAAGCCAACAAGTAATTAAACTCAAAATCATAATTCCCAAACCTATTATGCTACTCCAATTGAAACTAAATGATTTCTCGCATATTCACTAGCAAGACACAAAGTATTCTAGCAACTATGAGTAGCAAACTACAATGTATTGAATATGTTTCATTATCGTATGATCTAGATTTATCTTTTTGAATATTTAATCATCTACATACTTTATACTTGAGTTCCAACTTGGTTAATATCTTTCCACTTGTTTGATTTATATTTTCTTTGTCTTTGCTTAGTTTCTTTTACGCTACTGTAGAATAGTTGAAGGATCTATACTCTGGCCATCTTTCATGTTTTCTTAATTCATCACCCTTTAAACAGTAAAAATGTCTAGAGAGTTTTGCTAAGTCCTATAAAAGTACGTATGTTATTGCATTCTACTAGTGACTTTTACAAGACATTGAAAATAATATTGAACATTAACCGAAGCATACTGATACTGAAGAGAAACTGACATGATTGAGACGGTTTCAAAAAGTCTAATTTTGGTTATACATAATAAAATAACCGAAAAATTGGTATGGTACAAATTTTATAAAATAACCGGCCGAACCGAACCATTGACACCCCTAGGTAGAGGTAGGCCGAAAAAGTATTGGAGGGAGGTGATTAGGCAATACATGGTGAAACTCCAATGACCGAGGACATGACCCTTGATAGGAAGGTGTAGAGATCGAGGATTGGGATAGTAGGTTAGGTAGCCTAGTGTTTTCCTTGTTCATACCGGTAGTATTAGTACGTACTCACGTATTTTGTTGGTATTGGGTTTTTATTATTATCTGTTGTTCCTTTCATTTCGGTCATCTTACTGTCTTTTTATTTATGCTGCTTTTCCAGGCTTCCTGTTGTTGTTTCGTGTTGTTTTTCTTTTCATTACTGTTGTGTCTATTGGAAACAACCTTTTATCTTTACAAGGTAAGGGTAAAGTCTGTATACACTACCCTCCCAGACGCCACTATGTGACATTCCACTGGGTATGTTGCTGTAAATCCTTTAATTTCTCTGCTAGAAGTAGGAAGGTTCTATTCTAATAGTACGTTTTTCCTTTTAATAATGTTTAGACTTACTGTGTTTTCATGTGCACTGGGCCAACTTATTGAAGAAGTATGGAGTCTCTAAATGTTGATGTTGTAAACTACATTTGGTGACTAATCATATACTTTTTTTGCAAAATCTTATTGATATTATGGCCCTTTAAGACATGATTGCCGAAAGAAAGGGGATTGGATGTGGAACTGGAGATGCGTAAGTTATATTAGAATTCTTTTGACGGTACAACCATTGTTGAACAAGCAGCACTGTATCAACAGAGGTTTCAACCTTGGCAGATGCACTGCCACTTGTTCAACAATGGTTATGCTGTCAAGAAAACTTTTCTTACTGCTGGCTCAACTTATTTGTTGCTTATTGCCCTGGCTCTTGTATTCCCTTCCAGGAGAGTCTTGATTCTCCTTTTTTCTTCTTTCAAACTGGATTTAGTAATCAATATCAATCCCAACTAATTTATGAATTCTCTGTCTCTGTGTGGTCAGTCAATTCACCATAAATATGCTATTTTACATTAGTTGTCAATATACAACAACTCTCCAACTTTTCCATGTTAAGAACTGGCTATGCTTTGTGAAAACCCCCATAGGCAGAGCCTACTCTAGATCTTAATTTTCAATCCACCATCACTCTATAGAATATGCATTTGAATGAGGAGGAGCATAGATACCTGTTGAGTCCCGTGCAGAATTCCTTCCATGGAATCAATCAATTTCTTTCGACCAGCAGGGCTAGTAAGAGCACCATTAAACTATACAAAGAGACACAAAAGGTGGCAAGATAAAAGAAATAAACACTGTGTACGCAACAAATAGGATGGATCAGCACATAAAGGGAGAAGATGCAAACAAAGTTTGGATATCAACAATGATCAATATACATCGTACATGGTAGAAACCTAAGAAAACTATCAGAGAAGCACAAAGTGTGTAAGATGGATAACAAAGTATTCTTTTCAATATAATTTGTGTTATCTCAGTACATAAAAAGAGGAATATTTACTCAGAAAAGCGCCATAAGTCTTTCCACTCATCAACAGAACAAACAATCAACATAACTCACTCTCTCACTCATCAACTACGTCATTACCAGCTAAAGACAACTTTTCAGAAAATAAGAAGAGAGCCACTAAGAAAAACAGAGAAAGAACTAAGCCAATCAGTACTCATTAAACTAAGCCATGGTCCAACAATTTACAGATTTTTAAAGTGTTTAGGTTGCATATTATGTAACTAAGGAGTAATATCGACTTATTCAGTGCAGGAAGATAAGTTTCCATTTTAATTCCATAAGCATTTTGTAAAGGAGATTAGAAAGTTTACTGAAAGTCGAAGCAAAAAGAAAGAAACCAATGGTTTAAGCCAAAGACAAGGTTAAAAAGATTTTACAGAGTTGTCGGAGATTAGAAGGAGAAGGATATTTTCCTTTTCTTTTTGGGGGCGATAAAATAAGGGAATGGAAACAGATTGAGCTTTCCAAAAACATGCCGGTTGGATGCTCTAATTGCCAAGTGGGTTATCCTTGGGTGCAAAACGTAAGGACAGTGGAGAGTGGAGAATGGTTGAGAAAGTGAAAAATAGGTTACTGGATAGAATGAAAGAGACCTACCGAAAGGGGAAAAGGAGACATTGACCAAGAGTACTTTATCCAGCATTTGAACTAAAGGTATGATTTTAATGATATACAGTACTAAGATAGTACAGTTAGAGATCACCCAGCACTCAAACCTACTGCATCTCCTTACTGAGTATACCGAGAAACATCCAGATAGGCTAGAACAGTTGCAAAGAAACTTCCTGCGAGAGAGACTCATGTCGAGAGTTAAAAGAGTTTCACTTGGTCAATTGAACAACAGTTACGGCTCCTACGAAGTGGGGATCCCGGAGTGAGAAATCTGAGGATGTTCAAGAGCGCTCAACTAGGTAAATGGATGTAGAGGTACAGAATGAAAGAAAGCATTGTGGCAAAATATCACTGCTAACAATTATGAGAACAAATGGGATGATGGAGAACAACCACAATATGATGCCTATGGATTATCTTTATGGAGGCATTGTGAAAAAGCGAAGAAGGGGCACCACAATTAGCTTTGGCAAGAAAGCTGGAATGTGGGATATGCTCAAAAGTGATGCCTTCCTGGCAACCAATATACTCTACATCGAGCAAGAAGACATCAAAAGTTGCCTAGATTTCAAGGAATAAGGAGAAACAATAGTATGGGATTTGAATTTCTGAATAAACAAACATGCAAGACTGAGATATGTAAGAGCTGAACAGTTAGGGAAATATCATACAAAACAAAGAATGTCAGTCATGGAAAGTGAAAGGTTTATGGTAAAAGAAAAAGAATTGTGTGTCGGTGTTAACTTTTTCTATAATGACTATTGAAAAAGGAGAAGGTGATAAACATACAAGCTCATATCGCTATGTTAGAGAAGCACAAGTGGAAACCATGCTTTCTACCGCAATGGAGGCTAATTAGGCTCACGAAAATGCCAATGAATTTGGAGAACTGGGCCACAAATTTAAAATGCACACACTAATTAGCCTTAGTCCAAATGAGGCCCAAGAAACTCTAAAAATTTAAGAAGTCCAACAATTCATTCAAGATTTTAGGATTTCTTTTCCTTAAAGATTAAGATTTCTTAATTCTTATTTCCTAGTAATTTGATTCTTTGTTTTGGTATAATTATACTTGTAGTTCTAATCATACTAAGATTGCTAGTTGGTATACCATTCCTACTAGAATTCTTTTTTCGATTTTAGTTAGGATAGTTTTTTCTTAACATAATTCTTATTCTAGTTTAATTAAGATTAGTTTTCCATAATCTCATCAGTTTTACTTATTGTATGGCCGATTTAAAGGGCTCAATATGCTGAAAATAAACATTGGTGGTTGGTTTTCCTAAGCTCATGCTTCGAAAACGTGATTTATCTTTTGTTTGTTTCTTCTTCCTTTATTCAACGCTCCTTGCAATCTTGCGGGATTGAAGAACGGGTGGGAACAAGTGGTCTAGTTTTATGAAAAACTTTAGTGGGGTGCTTTTGTTTTTCTTTCTTCTTGTGCTGAGAGGTCCAAAACCTTGAATGTACATCAAGAAGCGAGAGTTTCTACATTCCTAATGTGAGAAATAAGGACACACGAAAATATTATTAAGATGCGTAACGTAATTGTCTTACATTGAGCCCTATTTATATGCATACTTCACACAAAATATAATATCTATTTCCTAATGTGAGACACTAAATATATTATTATATACATTAACTATCTAACACTCCCCTCAAGCCGGTGCATATAAGTCATATGTACCGAGAATGCTACAGATGTAACTAATAGTCTAATACGAGGACCAATGAGGGACTTAGTGAAAATATCTACAAACTGATCATTTACCTTCACTGATTTTGTAACAGTATCTCCTAAGAGCATCTTTCCCCTAACAAAGTGACGGTCAATCTCAATGTGTTTAATCTTCTCATGGAATACCATATTTGATGTGATACGGAGGGCCCAAAAATTCCATCTGACTGATTTTGCCAAGTTTCAATTCTCTGAGCAACTGTTAGATCCAAACTAGCTCACAAGTTGTTATATTCTGCGTCTACACTAGATTGAGCAACCACATTATGTTTCTTGCTCTTGCGAAACACCAAATTACCTCTACTATACAATATCCAAATGTAGAACATCTATCGGAAGGTAACCATGCTTAATCAGTATTTGTGTATCCAACAATTTGCTCATGGCCTCAATCCCCGAAGAGCAGTCCTTTGCCTGGGGATGATTTTATATATTCGAAAAATGCAGACAACTGCATCCCAATGATGATCGCAAGGAGAGTTCATAAACTGACTTACAACATCTGTGTTAGATAGCTTGTGTAGTATGTTAAGTGTCCCACATTGGAAAATAGATAGTATGTACTGATGTAAAATATATATATATATATATATATATATATATATATATATATATATATATATATATATATATATATATATACACACACACACACATACATATAGGGATCAGTGTAAAAATATAGTTTTATAGAATATAAATAATATTTTCCCATGCTACTTCTCACATGGTATCATAGCCGTGGTGAGACACATCTGGGAACAAGAATACAATCAGACAATCACTGTGCCTCGCAGCGAATTCTCATGGTTGTTTTGTCGTCTCTCCTTCAATATTGTGTGAAAACCAACACTACCAAAAGATTCGTCATCGTTAGGCGACCGAACCCCAGCCAGGTTCTTCGGCATCTGACCTTGCAACTATCCACGCCTCTGGCAGCTAGATTCCAACGAGCGTGTCACGTCACACGCTGGCGAGTGAGACCCTTTTTTGACATATTTCGAGTTCGACTTTTCTTATGTGGTATTCGCCTACTTATTTTGACTTGATACATATAAATATTGTAAATTTGCAGTCACCGGATTAGTGTTTTCCCGACGTAACAGTGTTTTCCGGCATGAATAGGATTTTTCTGGCGAAAAAATTTTTTTTCCAAAAAAAAATGTATTTTCCGATGGTGTGTCAGAACCTATTTCATTGTGGATCTCGGTTGAACCTATCAGCCAATTTAACTGTAATATTGTCAACATACATGGGCAGAGATTCCCCAGGACAACCTCCGCTTCGGTTCTCATAGTCTAAGATGTCTAATTTTCCCTTGTCTAAGATGCAACTCTATGACCGAATGGCACAACAGGGGCGAAGTAATCGAGAAAATAGCTCATCCCCGATAGGAATAGTAGGACTAGCTAAAATTAATTAAAGCATCAAATCAAGGTCACTAGGAAGTCCATCAAGTGTAAGAACTAGAAACATTTTTTGTCATTGCTCATGTTGTTTCTCAACACGAGCAGTGACTGGCATCAACTTCTCAAATTCTTCCATGATTACCAGTACTTGCCCCATTTAAGCAGAACGGTCACTTCTTGCTTCCTTAAGTTAATCTTTTTATATGTCATTAGTGTATGAAGTGCAAGCCTTTTCCCAAACTGAATAGCATGTCTGAATGGAAGAGATAAAAGCATCAACTTGAAATCAATAGAGCGCCATAGGTAACTATATAATTGAGTATCAGCATTTCTCCCAAGTGCTCGGACTTTTACGTCTCACTCAATAGCTTTTTTGGTTAAGTAATTTTGAACACCTGGACTCTTGCACCATAACTAGTATTCGTACCCGCGCGATGCGCGGACACAAACCATGTAAAAACTGACTTGGATTATTTGAATTGAAAATAACTTTAAAATATAAACCTTCCAGATAAAAAAATTTATATAACCATTAAATATTAATTAAGAAGCAGGACATGAAACTATTTCTCAAATCTCATAATCAATAATCTATTTTCTTTTCTATATCTGTAACAATCCAACCACTTGAATTTACTATTTGCATTTCGTTTTGCTATCAATTTTAAAGAACACTAAACATGTCATATTGTGATATGTGTTGTTTGAACACATTAGATCATGTTATTTTAACAAAATCTAAATACCACTTTGTTTTTCATCTCAACTTCATTACTCTAGAATATTACTTTATTTATAATAGAAGATATATTTTTTTTTTTTATTATATTATTCTCAATTATATTTTCTGAATCAACAAACTTTTTCTTTTAAATTTTTATTTTTATTATAAAATATTTATTATTAGTATATTATTTTATATATATATTTAAATTCAAAAATAATAACAAATAACTAATTATTAACTACTTATGTCATGTGATTTTTTTCTAGGTTGCCACTTGGCTTAAGGAGAGGGCTTTTTCCTCTCCTTTTAATAATATATAGATATGGATTATTCTCAATTATATTTTCTGAATCAATAAACTTTTTATTTTTAATTTTCATTTTTATTATAAAATATTTATTATTAGTATATTATTTTATATGTATATTTAAATTCAAAAATAATAACAAATAACTAATTATTAACTACTTATGTCATGTGATTTTTTTCTAGGTTGCCACTTGGCTTAAGGAGAGGGCTTTTTCCTCTCCTTTTAATAATATATAGATTATTCTCAATTATATTTTCTGAATCAATAAACTTTTTATTTTTAATTTTCATTTTTATTATAAAATATTTATTATTATTATTATTTATTATTATTATATTATTTTATATATATATATTAAATTCAAAAATAATAACAAATAACTAATTATTAACTACTTATGTCATGTGGTTTTTTTCTAGGTTGCCACTTGGCTTAAGGAGAGGGCTTTTTCCTCTCCTTTTAATAATATATAGATATAGATTCAACCAAGGAAGCCCAAGCTAAGTAGTTTGGACTTCCCATTAAGGGTTACAAAGTAATCATAGGACTTGAATTTCCATTTCATGCGTTTTTGGAACCAAAAACATTAAACCCGAAAGATATGGTTGGATTGAAGAGTGTTCTAAGCAAATAATCACAAAATATAGTTGAGAGGCTGCTGAAAAGAGATGATGCGAAACAACAGTGAAAAGTCATCGGACCGAAGTGGTTTTTCTGGGTTTGCTCACTAGAGCTAGCTAAACTTGGTGATGGTGTTAGTTTTCGCACAACACCGACGGAAAGAGATGATGCGAAACAACAATGAAAAGTCACCGGGAAAAAAACTTTTTTTCCCAGATGGTTCTCACTAATGCTATGATACTATGTGAGGAATAAAGGCATGACAATCATCTTACGAAGTCTCATCAAATGCTCTTCCACTTCCCGTGGTCACAGTTACAAACTCAAACAAATAATAAAAGCTAATGGATAAAGAAAGTAGTTTAGAACTAAACTAATTTTGACTTGGAAAACAAAGAAGTGTGATAAAAATGAGATCGAATAAAATGAATATTCATCAAATTTACTATTGTTTTTTCTAGAAGGTAACATTTGTGTATATTAAAGAAGTCAGTACATAGTTTGTACTGAAAACCATATTTACAAGCGAGCAAAAGAGAGAAGAAACTATTCCGCAGCCCTAGCAAGTTTTCTAGAATTTCTAGGATTGATACAGTATCTTCTATGTAAAACTATTAACACCAAAAAGAAAAAAGGAGAACACAATTTAGTTTGATCTTCTGCACTGAGTTGCTATTGTCCTTAAAACATTTGGAATTCCTCTCTTTTCAGATTGTCCACCAGATACAAGCTAGAACAGTCCTCCATCTATCTTTATCTCTGGCTCCAGCTCCAGTTTCATCCCAACTAAAAAGAACTCCAGTAATCTTGCTAGGCATTGTCCAAGATATACCTCTAAGATTAATAAAGATCTTCCACAATTGGACTGTTATCTTGTAGTGTAAAATAGATGGCTAACTGTCTTAACTTTTTTCCCACAAAGGAAGCACCTTGAACAAAGTGGCATTCATCTTCTCATGAGATGGTCTTGAGTCAAGATCCTCTGCTAGTAGCCAAGTAAAACAAGCTACCTTGTAGTAGATTTACTTTCCAGATATGTTTCCATTGGCCAATTAGTAATCTGCTGATTAGGATGATTCAGAATCTTGTAGGTTATATTCACCTTATAGATACCATTGTTGTGTCCCTGCCACCATAATATGTCCACCCTATTTTGTAATCTATTCTTTCAGCTGCTTGTAAAACTCAGTCAACCTAGCCACCTCCCAGTCATTCAGCATTTTCCTAAATATGATATCCAAACTTTGAAGTGTCCATGTTTCAGCTACTGTCTTTTGTTGATGTTGGACCAAACCATATATATCAGGGAAAAGCATATTTAAACAACTAGCTCCCAGTCAGTTATCGTACCAAAAAGAAGTTTTGCTTCCATTTAGTACTTTACAGAAGTATGACTCTCCATGACAGACCAAATTGACCTAATGGATATCCATAAACTAACTCCATATAATGTGTTAACTTCATTTGATATCCACTTTTCTTTCTCACCATATTTGGCTTTGATCACACTTCCCCAAAAGGATTGACGGTCTTAGGAGTACCTCCAGACCCATATCATCTTGAGAGTCTTATAACCCCCTAATAGCACCTATTTCCCTCCAAACTGCTCTTCTTTCAATATTGCAGTTAGGAGAATAGACCCATGTAATGTGATTCAAAATTTTGCAAAAGAGCCTCAAATTTGCAAGTCAAAGTATATGCTCCATTTTGCAGTACATATCCTCTCCAAATTCTGTTATCACATAACATCATGATACCCGTATTTGCTTGACAAATTCCTTTTCTTCCCCCTCCAATTTAGTCTCTTGGAAACGGAGAATATCAGTGTTCCAGTTGAGCACTAAGTTGTTCACAATCCTTCTTTTCTCCATGTCGTTCAATCCCCTTACATTCCATGAGATTAATTTAATCTTCATGATTCAATAGATAGAATACCTTT
This sequence comes from Nicotiana paniculata, assembly GCA_005239505.1. Classification (NCBI taxonomy): domain Eukaryota; kingdom Viridiplantae; phylum Streptophyta; class Magnoliopsida; order Solanales; family Solanaceae; genus Nicotiana; species Nicotiana paniculata. The sequence goes on along the minus strand of ML322443.1, from coordinate 16,710 downwards.
CCCCCTGTTCCTTCCACCATACTCTTAAATTTTACATTGAAAGAAGTTAGCCCTTTCAATTCTTGCGTACCTTTGAATCTAGCTTTCTTAATATTCTCGTCTTCCTCCATTCTTCTGGCTTATCTGTAGCTGTCAATTTGCTTTAACAACTACAAGGCTTCTTCTTCGTGTTCCGATAAATCAACCCCGAACATTCCAATTTTAGCAAATTTTGTTGGACCAAAATTGTCACTTCCATCTCTTTTTCAAGAAAAAGAATCCTGATATTGGAAAGGTTCAGCATCTTCCACTTCCCATTCTTCAATATTGGTGCCTTTTTTGTGAAAGTTCAACTCTTGTTGTTGCACGAGACCATTATCAAGAAGGGATTCCCCAGTAGTAACTATTGTCGGAGCATTGTCATCTCTTTCCCCTGCATGTTTTTCTCTACTCCTCCTTTAATCTCCTCGCAAGATGACACCACCTCAGCTTGTGCCGATATTCCTCGTGTCGATATTCCCCTTTCTGCTCCTGCTTTGAGTGGACCTTGGATCGGATTTCAGGACACAACAGTATTATATATATGTAAATCGGGTCGCACACCGCAATGATATTGGTATTGATATGTGGATCGCGTTGCGCGCCGCAACGGAGATATTCTTGGTTGTTAGATTCCTACCGTGTTGTGTTGAAGGATTGTGAAGTGATGATATTCTGAGGCCCTCTGTCATTTACCTTCTTGTTCCGTTTATCATGTTGTTATTCATTTCTCTATCTCATTATTGTTTCTGTCTAGACTTGTACAGGTTATAGTGAATATCTTGTCATAGCATCGTCGATCTTAGGCTCGGCACTTACGAAGTACATGGGGTCGGTTGTACTCATACTATACTTTTGCACTTCTTGTGCAAATCCGGTATTGGTCCCAGCAGCGTACATTAGTGATTGCTCGAACCCTTTCTCCCAGGAGACTTGAGGTAATGCTACACTGCGTTTGCAGACCCTGAAGTCCCCCTCCTATCTTTATTGATGTTAACCTTGTATCAGACAATTTTGTATTTCATTTCAGACTTCATTTGTAGTATTCTAGTAGCTCATGTACTTGTGACACCAGTTTCAAGGAATAGTCTAGACAGTGATGGTTTCGAATTATTACACATTTCAGGATATTTCAGTCTTAATTTATTATTATTATTGTATTTTTAAATTGTTTAACTGCTTAATTGTTTAGCTAATGTTGGCTTGTTTAGCAAGCTGATGTTAAGCGTCATCACGCCGCCGTGGTTGGGATTTTGGGTCGTGGCATATGGATCCCGAGGACACAAGAAAATTTTAATCTTTACTTGAACAGCAGCATGGGACCATTTAACAGGAGAACTTGAAAAGAAGAACGATAATCCACCTCTGTTTGTGCGTCATGTGCAAGCAGGCAGAGCCCATTTACTATTGTTTCTTGGTTGCATTCAGTTTATGGTGTATGATGTGAATAATATTTGGGGTGGAGTGGCCTGACATGGACAATTTGGAAAGAGAAAGAAAAAAAGAGCATTTAAAGGGGTGGAAAATGCTTTTAGTACATATTAGTTTTTCTGTTTCTGTTTTTTTGTATAATTTTGAATCACTTTCGATATCCCCACATGTGTTGATAATTAAATGTTCTTTGAAGAGAATCGTGTCTTTTTTGTAAGGTTATCTACTTTTTGTATACATCGTGTATGCGCGATTTCCCATAAAATTAATTTCATAAAAGGGATAAAGGTTCTATTTTGCTTTGTACTATAACTGTGAGCTGATGGAATTCAGTAACGATGTTCTTTCAAACAAAATCGACCTATTTCTATATAAACCATACTATACCTGTGAGCTTATGGAATTCAGTAATGATGTTTCCTTTAGCATCAATTCTTTTATCTCCAACAATATGTTGTAAGTAGCATAGTAATTGTGGGTTTGACGATGCTTGGCCTGCATATACAGTGTTACAAAGTGATTGACAAGGAGCTCAAGCGTTTGTCATGGTCAAATGATGGTTTAATTCACTAACTATGCTTGTACCTGGATATGAGTATAAAGTTCAGAAAAACGGAGTTCATACCTGCGTCAAAAAAGCTCTGTCAGAAGTATGATGTACCAGGCATATTAAGATAAATCCAACAATATTCATGGCTAATAATAGGTACATGAACAAAGAAATCTTTTCAAGTTTATAAATATTTAGTAAAAGAGACAATGGGACGTCGAATAGGATCAATGTAGTGAAGACACCATGTAGACTACAAAATAGCATCTTTTTTTCCTCCAAAGAAACATTATGCTACATTCTAGAAAGCATAACTAACCAGTAATAAAAGAGCTTGATTCTCGAGAGAACGAAAATTCTATGGGAGTGAATATATTTGATGCTCAATTTTCAAGAGAGGTGATGAGGAGACAATTAAAATATGTCATATGATTTATGAATTTCATTTCAGGTAGGTACCCATTGATAGAATGGACTTTTAGCATAACTTAAACCTCAAAAGCTAACTCAAGCGGTGAGAATTGCACATCTTATGAGGAGACTGCAATAGACACTCTTACTGATTGTGGATTCTTGCATGCCTACGACTAAACATCTGGACCATGCAGTAACCTAACTGGGTAGCCCAGTGTCGGGTAACCCAATATCAGAGAGGGGTCTAACTCTAACACCATGTTGAAAAAGTAGACATTGGGCATAATACGACCCCAAAGCTAGCTCAAGATTGATGAGGATTGCCCGACCGTATAAGCAAACTATAACTAATTTACTTAACCAATGTGGGACTTAAAGAGCNGGGGGGGGGGGGGGGGGGGAGTGCCAACGAGCATGCTTCAACCACTTAAGGATAGCAAATGTTATTCCACCACCACTTGATTGTTGTGGTTAGTGAATGAAAACATGAACACAATTCGCTATCTGCAGTTATCAGTGTGCTTATGGATAAACTCCTACCGGAAATACGATATCATGACATAACGACCTCTGAATTAGATTACTTTCCCTTAAACAACTATGCCAGACCACCTTAATCGTGATTTAAAATGTTTGAAATAGATCCAATATCAAAGGAACTACACTTCTCATACCGGGATCAACTCAAATAAATAAACAAAAAAACATTTGATGGGCTTTATAACAAGAGTTGTGGTAATTGATATGTGAAACCATCTAATTTTCTACTTTGTCCCGGTATCTTTCCTTAACTATAAATATGATGAACAGTTCCGGATCTCCAAAACTAGTGCTCCAACTCTTTTGTTGTTCAACTACAGGATAATATGTTCAAACATCAAAAGTTGGACCAGATGATAGAGAAGATGATAAATGATCTTGAAATAACAGTGTCAAAGTTTCTCATACCTAAGGACAATAATAAATACATGAAGCCAAAAAATGCAACTTGGAACTGTTAGTTTATTTGACTCATGACGCACTTAAACTTTTTCACATATCTAAGGTGCTCTTTAACTGAAAACAGAAACAAGCAGCGAAAGCAAAGAATCCAATTGTATAAGAAAGTCGTGGTGGCTGGTACAAGTATCATCTTTACAAACCTTCAAGTGATAATTAGCCAGTTAACCATCTTCAATGATTAGTTCTAGAAACTTTCCTATCGTACGGAAATGCCTTATTTTGTTTTTCTAGAATCAAATAGGGAACGTCTTATTGACGATGTAAGATTTAGAGTGTTCAACTCCCCTCCCATCACCCTGCCCCTTTTTAAAGAAAAACTGCAGGTGTTTACAACAATGTACTTGCCTCCTATAAGTTTTTAAGAACAGTGAAAAACTTCAGTAGTTTTATTGGAGCAGCAGAGTCAAAATTTGAGTTTTAAGACACATTTATATAGGGAACGAATGATTTCCAGACAACATAACATTTGACTCTATGTTCCCGAAGTATATGCAAGTTTTGCTCATCTCTTTTCCTATTAACGTTTTTAGCAGTGTTGTAAATAGCGCTCGCCTCAGCGCTAATAGCGTGAGGCGTAGTGATGCGAGCTCTCGTCGCTTTTCTTCTCTGTTACGTTGCGATTTACAAAAAGCGCTCGCCTTTGCTTGTGTAGCGAGAGGCGACAGTGTAGCGAGATGCGACTATAACGTCGCTTTTTTAAAAAAAAAAAAAAAAAAGAAAAAGGGCAGAGACTAAAGAAAAAGGTCGCGATTAGGGCTTTGAGCTCTCAGAAGTATCTTTCTTCTTCAACCTTCGAACAACAGAGCAGCCAAGTCGACCCAAGGAGATTTCGACCCAGTCCAGCTATCTTTTTCATCTGAAAGCTCCAAGTTTCTGCCATCTTCTTCTTCATCCAAGTCGACCCAGCCCAGGTATGCTTCTCTTCTTCTTCGAGTTTCCTTTCTTTCTTCTTCTTCTTTCTTCTTTCTTCTTTCTTCTTTCACCTTCTTCTTCTCTTCTTATTTCTATTTTTTTTTGCTCTGTCTTTTGTCGAGCAACAGTGCAGCAAAAAACAAAACATATATGTCTGTTTTTGTGCTCTGTTTTTCGAGCAAGCAGNTTTTGGCTCTGTTTCGAGCAAGCAGCAGAGGCAGTAGAGTCTCTTGTTTTAGACTTTTAGTTTATGAATCTACTATGACTATCTATTGAGTTTTTAATTTTTGAATTGATATATTTATTAATATATTGTTATTGAGTTTTTAGTTATATATATCAGATTTTATTTTTCTTTTGTATAAATTGTGGCTTCACGTCAAAAAGGCAAGCGCTCCGCTACGCGCCTCTCCCCTTAGTGAAGCGGGCCCTCGTTGCTGTTTGTCGTCGCACGCTATTCAAAACACTAGTTTTTAGGAAATAAGGTAATAGAAGGAACATTAATACATTAAGAGAAGGGATTGACATGAGCAATGAAAAAAAGATGAGGAAAGAATTCTTGATACTTCCAGAAGTAAGCAACGAATGCACTAAATTTGAAATCAGCCATATTCAAGGGTGTCCCTTGCAGTTATCAAGGGCGAAAATCGCAAAAAAGCTCTAAGGTTCGCTGGGCTTTAAGCGCAAAGAACTAATAAAGTGTGGGTTTTAATGAAGAAAGGAGCAATGGAGGAAAAATACAAAGATGTATGTGTAGTCCTAGACTAATAAGTATAAACATGAATAACATATATATGGATAAAGAAAATGAAAGAGATAACGATAAAGTGATCAATTGTTTAGTGTCACCTCTTCAGGATTACGCTCATTTGCATGGAAAAGTATGCATTAGAGCACTGAAGCGCCTGCTAAGCGAGGCGAAGCGCTCAGCATGTTTTGCGCCTCGCTTCAAAGTGCGTCTTTGACAACAGCGCATTGCTCTTGCTTATACAATATCAGAAGACAACTGAAGTTCAACATTACCAAATAATCAAGAAACTAAAAAGACCATTGAACATAATCCATCAGAATACATCTACACCCTACAAGCTAATTTGCTCTTATGCAGTTTTCATCTCCAAAATCATCATGGAGGGATGCTGGAGAATCAGATCCTGCCTCCTGCTTAGCTACTTCACAGCAGTAAAACTCTGAGACATTTATAAATCTCAAACAGAAAATCCTCTATTAAATTTTGTGCACAGGTCCTCTTTCACTTAGAAAGTTGAACCATTTATACGTAAGGCAGCTATCACAGATATTTACATTAACAAACTAAAACCAAGATAAACAGCAGGTGAAAAGCCAATCCAGGGTTTTCTAAATCAATACCATAACCGATTGCTTCTACTCATATCGCAGCTAAATGCTACTCTATCAATATCATAGCTAAAAGCTACTCCATTAATTCTTGAAAGCAAAAACCTCTTCACAGATTTAAGAGCTTACCAGACTTGGGCAACGATGAAACGAGGTTTCATTGATAAATGATGAAACTCTTTAAAGAGTTCAAGTTCCTTTAGATAAGGTTAGACTCCCACATAATCCTTAGCTTGAATTTGCTCCAGATAAAAGTTTTTAAAGAGCTAGAGTTTACTTGGTTTTTAAGTCAATAAAACAGTTCTACACCAACGCAACATGCACGGCTCCTTATATTTCTTTTTCTTGTTAAGGAAAAAAAAAACATTTTTTAGAACGCCTGACCCCTTATATTTCTGAGCATACTAAAAAGGAATTTTTAAATTCAGCAGGGAGGAAAAGTTTTTTGCACAGAAGGGAAAAGCAGTAATAGAGGAACGTACTGAATGAGTTCAGCTTGTGATGGCACATACTCGAGCAGCCGTTTCAGTGACAGAGTTGACCGCAGCTTAGCTGCAAGTTCCTATCAGAGATTAACTGTAAATCTTACCTTAAGTACAAAGATGCTGTGTTTTAAGTAGAAAGATGCTGTAAGCTTCTAATCTTACTTTATGAAAAAGAAGATGATGTAAATTTAAATAGAAAGATGCATCCCATGTAAATTGAAAGGTGAAGCTACAAGGACAGACAAAATAACTGCATATCACACTGTTGCATATCAAGGACACTGTCGTACTTGAATTAGCAAACCTGATCCAACAATGTCTTTGGGATTTGACGTTTTTGGTTCTAAAAGCACGGGTTCTGGAAATTCATGTTTGATGATTACTTTGGAACCCTTAATGGGAAGTTCAAACTACTTCGCATGGGCTTCTTCTGTTGAGTTGTGATGCAAGGGTCAAGGTGTTCAAGACCACCTAACCAAGAAGGCTAGTGATGGAGATGAAAAGGCCAAAGCACTCTGGGAGAAAATTGATGTTGTATTATGTCCTTTCTTTCGTCCATTCCAGACATTTAAAGTTGAAAAGAATTCTTTTGCAGAAACATGCATGTAATTTAAAGCTTATAATCAGTTGAAAACCACAAATAACAACAAGCTATAGAAGACAAATGTCAAAAGCATCTTTATGATCCCATTAATGATCTTCAATTCCTACCATAACCATCAAGGCTAGCACAGAGAATTTATACCCTCAAGATCATACTTTCATCTTAGATTACATTTTTTGAGCCAAAACCTACCTTAGATTCTTGGTGTTTCTAGACATCCACTCTAAACAAGTGTAAATTTATTTACTTCCTTTCTGGGGGTAAAGCACAATCTAGTAATTACAATATCGGTCCTTATCAACTAGTAATTCTTCTTTTTTAATAAGCTTATCAACTAGACTCTTCAAAATCCGAGTAACAACTAATATCTCCAAATATAAGGAAAGGGGGTATGCTAATGTAGCAGTGACATAAAGAAGACTCACAAAGCAACAAGCCAAGACCATAGAACATTGACTAAATAAAAAGGTTGATTTAATTCAGGGTCCATCAAATTCTTTATAACTTCGGTAAAACTGAAGCAGCATCTAGGTATGTGTAATGAACATCCAAGCCGCACAAACAAAGCATAAACTTTTGACTGTGGCGTATCACAGAAAAGCTCTCAAATTGGTCGGCCACGAGAAATTAGAGAGGACTCAACTCAGAAGCTTGATTATTCCCTCAAGTTCGGTAGGGAATTTAGAGTAATCTACAAGTGTTTAAAGTATGGTAAGTATAAATTATGAATCAAATCATAATCAAATTCCAAATAAAAGGAGTTTCCAATTAATAGTAACTCTCCCACAGTCTTACCACTCCTCAAGTTAGAGCATACATATCATAAAGGCCAAGCTTGTTACAAATGTATTGAATCCAAGGTAATTTAGTAGGAACATCTGCTAGCTTGTCTTCCAGCTGAAAAAGCTTGTGGCTATGCATCCAGGGTCAATCCATATGCCACACAAGTTTTTACATACACTTAAACACGTTTCATTAATTAAAATGAGCCAATTGGTTGATGTTTATGTGTTAATAATTGATTATGACGTTTGAATATTGAAGTGGATGTTGATTTGGGTGGTGGAAGTGAGTTGGAGGTGACACGGGTGAATATCATAGCTAAAAGGAAACTTATGAAATTAAAAAGTTGGACCAGCTACAGGCCGATCACGTACCGCGTGAAGGCCACAGGTGGGTCACGCTATAGCATGCCAGCATGACCCACCTCGTGGAACATGATCTAGGATGAGGGAGTTCACACGAGGCAAAACACCTGAGGGCCACTGAGTGGCCAATGCATGAAGTCCATGTGGTAGGCTGACCATGTCATGAATGGTGAGGCCACACGATGTGAACAAGAGACTTTAATCATGTGAGAGCACCATTGTTGACTGGTATCAGGCCTTAGCACTATAAAAGCTGAGAGTCGGGATTTTGTTCCCAATTCTCAAAGTTTTGAGTAAGGACACAACTTCTATAAAGAATTTTCCCCAAGACTTGACAACCAAAAGGTGAGATCATTAAGTCATTTAGGTTATTTAATGCTCATCAATGTGAATCTTAACCTCCAAAAACATAAGATTTTGCCTAGAAACCCAAATTCCACAAAGTTTCTTCAAAAATCAAGAAGTTGGGTTTTTGATACCTTGAGGTAATTTCGCTTTCTTGGGCTTGTTGTATGAGCTATAATAATATAGGTAGATGACATATGGTGGAGTTTGGTCATTGTTTAAAGGTTGAGATGATACTCACTTGGGGGAATTTATGGAGGCTGTTATGATGTAATGTTGAATCCAAATAGTGGTTTGGTGCATTAAATGGTATTGAATAATCACAATTGGTATTAATGACCTAAAGGCAGGATGGGAATAGAATGGTTTAATCAAGACCTCACCCTAGGTTATGGTTGGATGGCCTAGAGCCAAATTCCAATAGTTGATTTGGATTCCTTAATCGTTGAATGGCATGAGTAGAGAGATTAGAGAGGATTCAACTCAAAAGTTTGATTATTCCTTTGAGCTTGGCTGGGAATATATAGCAACTACAAGTTCTTACAGTATGGTAAGTGTGTAATTACAAATAAATCAGTCAAATCAATCCTAACTAATGGTAAATCTTGTACAGCCTTAACAAGCCAAACTCATCTAATTTTTATTTTAATATAGCAAATAACATCTCATTGAATCACACGAAGTTGGTGTTGAAACTACAAACTCGGCTAATTATTTGAAACTAGGTTTAGATAACAATAGTATCATCATGGAAAATAACGAAACATAAATCCACATGATAGGATACAACATTTACGTCAGAAGCTTACACTCAATTCAGGAAAGTGATCAAGGAAAAATTATAAAAATTTTGCCAAATTTATGAAGCTGAATTAGAAAAGGAAAATAGAATGATAAAGAAAATAGTTTTTGGATTTCACACTGAAACTGTTTGTGACTGTTAGCAGAATGAGAAAAGTAAAGCATGTTCTTACCCTCTTAGCAGAATGAAGCTTCTCAGTGGAATTCCTAAAAGTATGGTCCAAAAGGTTTCCCTCTTTTCCTCTTTGCAGTAGTTGGTCAAACTCATCAACCTTAGTTTGCAATGTAGCATGTTCACATTGGAGTTCAGATTCTTGTGCCTAAAAGAGCGAGTGAATCCCGGTATTAATTAATTGCAGATTGATAAACATGACTGAAATTCAAATATCAAATCCGATAGAGTAGCTTCTTACCACTTCTTCCATTATATTATTATTATTACTCTTTCTCAATATTCCAATGGTACCTCCTGCAAATTGCATACAACAGCCATTGAGACTCAAAGTAAGATCAAACGCTAAATCAAGGAGATCAATGGAATGGTGATAGGATTACTTACCCCTCTCTCTCTTTTGCAATTCTCTCTTCTTTCTATGTCGAGACTAAAAACTGTTTTTAAAAATAAGAATGCCTGCGATGCTGATAATTTGAAACAATATTAATATTATAAAATTATAATTTAATATATCATTTTTTTTAAAATAGTTATTATTTAATATTTAATATAGTGTACAGAAATATAATAAAGTCTATATAAAATTAAAGGATATACATTATTGTCACGTCCCGAAGTCGGGAAGCGCCACCCACGTTCAACACAATTACTCGGTCAAGCAAGCATGCACAGGTGTCGTCTACCCCTCACCCACAAATAAGGAAAATAATGCACTTCATTAATTAGTTAGTAAGAAGTCATGTGGACAACGCCGATTCATTTCCTTTAGTTACGTCATTAATAGGTCTTCAAAACAGTACATTGTACAATCATAGTTAAAGTGGAACAGATGATACAGTTACAATATTTTTAGTTTAATTTTTCCAAAACAGATACCACCCACATTTTGTTTACGGAGCCTCTAACAGAAACAAAAGGGTGTTATGACAATGCCGGCAACAAGACCCCGGCTATACCTCAAAACACTATGTACAAGGATAAGAGATACTGGACCTTGAAATGAAGTGGGGCTCACCAAGTAGGTGACACTTTCTTGTCACACAAGACTCCAGATGTTAACCTCAACTTCATACACCACACCCTTATAAGTTACGTGACATCCTCGTCGATCTCTCCGCCTTTGGCTCCTAGTTCCTCGTACAAATGACCAAAAGTTGTAGTCTTAGCCTCTGCGACTGCCACTTTCGCCTCCTTCCTAGCTACCTTATACCTCTCTTTGTTCGCTCTCCTCTCTTCCTCGCATGTGCTCCCCACTAACTTTAGGTACGTCGCCTTCTTCGCTTCCACTTTACCTTGGACCACTTCATTCTACCACCAGTCGCCCTTATGCCCGCTAGAGTAACTCTTCGAGTCGTCGACCACATATCGCGTGTGTCCCTACTACTCCTCCGGCTCTCACAACCTATAAACTCCACTCCAACTCCTGAGCTTTATCCTTAGTCAAGGCTCCACAACTGATCATCGGTCGTCCTCGTACAATCATCTTCTTCCTCTTCATCATGCTACCGACGTCCATCACCAAGAGCCTTTGCTGCGTCACGAGGGTCTCATCCGAGATAACCTTGCAATCCTTACACAGCCCTCAATCGCACCTCCTAAGGAGAAGATAGTCAATTTGAGTCTTCGCCACCGTACTCTGAAAAGTAACAAAATTCTCCTCCAAATACAAAAAGGAAGAAGAATTCAATTTAATTTTTATTAAAAATATATAAAAATAATAATTGTAACAACTATTAGTAGATTTATGACACTGTAACGACCCGATCGGTCTTTTTGAATATTTGCACTTCGTTCGGTAGTTTGGGGGCACGAGTAGCTCCGTATGATGTATTATGACTTGTGTACAAAATTTGAGTTTATTCCAAGTTGATTTGATATGTTTCGGCGCGAGTTTTTGGAAGTCGAAAGTTCGAAAGTTCATTAAGTTTGATTTGAGGTGTGTTCATCATTTTGATGTTGTTATGCGTGATTTGAGGCCTCGAGTAAGCATGTGTTATGTTATGGGACTTGTTGATATGTTCGTACGGGGTTCCGAGGGGCTCGGGTGACTTTCGGATATGTTTGGGTTGTGTTGCGCTCGTTTTTCTTATGTTTCGGCGTCATTTCTTCAAGCATAAATGGTACCACATTGAACAAATTGCCACTAAGTTCGTATTTAAAAATCTGCACTATTTCTAAATATTGAAACCAACATATCTCCTTCATTATAAAGTCAAATGGAGTGATTCAAAAGGCTAACTTGACTGAAATTTCACAAGGAACCCATTGGAGATATCAAAAGCAAGTTTAGAGATTGTTTGGCACGAAAAAACGAGGTAAAACGGCTGAGCAAAAATACTCAATATCGAAGGTTTGTTCATTTGGTCATATTTTGAGTTGGGGAGCTCAGATTTGGAAAAATTTTGGAGGCTATTTTCACCATATGGAATGGAGTAAGTGTTCCATACTCGATTTTGGTTATATTTCATGAATCCATCTTCGTTTTTGGCATTTGATTGATGATTTCAAAGTGAAATTTGGGGGTTTTGTCTAAAATTTCCTAAAGTGAATTTTTGAGTTTTGAACATCGATTCGAAGCCGGATTTGAGTAAAACTAGCATGGTTGGATTTGTAATTGAATGGGTTACCGGACTTTGTGAGTTTTTCGGGTTCCGAGGCGCGGGCCCGAGTTTGACTTTTTGGTCGATTTTAGGATTTTGATTAAAGATTCGACCTTTATCAATTGGGTTTGTTTCCTTTGGCATTATTGATGTATTTGAGTTGTTTTTTGGCTAGTTTTGAGCCGTTTAGAGATCAGTACGCGTGGGATGGCATTTTTGGATCATCGTTTGGCTTGCTGGGTATTGGATTTTGCTTCTTCGAGGTGAGTAACACTTCTAAACTTGGTGTTGAGGGTATGAAACCCTGAATTACATATTATGTGTTTGGTGTTGAGGTGATGCACATGCTAGCTGACGAGCGTGTGGGTGTGCACCGTGTGAATTGTGACTCTGTTATTCTGTGTACTGTATAGTTACCTGATCTTATCTGTAACCATGCAATCTCTATGTACTTGAGCTATTGAGCTGTGATCCATGTTGGAAACCATGTCTAGGCCACATGTTTATTCTGTTGGGACCCACTGAGGTTATATTGTTTTTGAATTATTGTTTTAAATTGTAATTTCATACTCAATCATATTCATTCATTTCATATCATATCTCAGCCTCTATTGCTATATATTGACATATCATATCATTATTTTGGGCTAGTTTTATGGCATTGTAAGCCTGGGAGACTAGAGAGATTGACGATTGAGTGAGACCGGGGGCCTGAATTTGAGTGATATTATGGGATCGGGTTGCACACCGCAACATGTTTTATTTGTAAATGATTGGAGCGGGTTGCACGCCGCAACATGTTTTACTGATTTATGCCATGATTGGCTTGTTATAGCGCTTGGGCTGAAGGATCCCCTCCAGAGTTTGTACACGCCTCTAGTGAGCGTATATATATGTGGATCGGGTTGCACGCCGCAATGGGCCTTATGGCTATATATATGTGGATCGAGTTGCACGCTGCAACGGACCTTATGGATATAATATGTGGATCAGGTTGTACGCAGTAACGGGACTTATGGCTATATGTATGTGGATCGGGTTGCACGCTGCAATGGGCCTTATGGCTATCTATATGTAGATCAGGTTGCACGCCGCAACGGGCCTTATGGCTATCTATGGATCGGGCTGCATGCCGCAGTAGATATTGTATAGTGGTGAGTGACTGAATGTGCTGAGTATTGAGCATAGTGAGTGGAAATTGTGAGATGATGAGATTGGGTACTCTAAGAGTGTAAGTACATGAGTTCATCTCTGACATACATTGCATTGACATGCACACATGACATACAGGCATAGAGATGCATTTTATTCATGTTGTACGGTATCACATCATTCATGACTTCTCACATATATTGCCATATAGACCTAGAGATGTATTTTACTCTTGCTATCTAGAAAAAGGAAACATCTTAATTATTGTTGAAAGGATTTTTGGGGGAAATCAAAGTTTTCAAACTTACTCATATTTTTGGCAATTTTGGTAAAAGATTTGGTTTTCACTGATATACTTGAAAACAGGCCTATTTCTGGAACTGTGAACGAGCTGAGCATTTTATCTTTGAGTTACTTCTTTTATTACTTTCATTATGTTGTTATGAACTGTTGTTGGCTATTGGTGTTGGACTCTAACATTGGTTCCAGCTCGTCACTAATTTTAACCTAAGGTTAGGTTTGTTACTTATTGAGTACATGAGATCGGTTGTACTCATACTACACATCTGCACCTTGCATGCAAACGTTGGATGTTGATGTTGTTGTGATTGATGGGAGCTGGAATTGAAGACGTACCTGTATTCCAGTTGTAGTTGCCTCTTGTTCATGGTAGCCTTAGATTTATAAAAATTTGTTTCTATACATCTCGAACAGATGATGTTTTATTTCATATCAGCTTTGTAAATTCTATTCTTAGAAGCTCATAATTTGTACTACTAGTCCTTGGGAAATGTATAGGATTTAGATATTTTCTTTTAGTTAATTGTCTTATTAAATTTCATTGGAATTGGATAGTTGTTAATTGGCTTACCTAGCAGGTTAGGTTAGGTGCCATCACGACTAGTTGAATTTTGGGCCGTGACAAGTTCGTATCAGAGCTCTAGTGTTGACTCAATTCACTGCATGGTTTTGAAGATTGACAAATGCCTACCCAGTTGAACCAGGTCCATCAGGGCAAACATCTCGAACGAACCAATTGGCACAAGAACCATACATGCACAGGAGATAAACGTGATATGCGAATTATCCATGAACTAAGAGGTTGTCTCCTAATGCGAAAAGGTTGCAAAGTGATAAGGGGTTAGAGTTCAAGTTCAGCAAGGAAAGAAATAAAGGAAGGAAGTTGATATAAACACAAACTCGTCCACCAAGGAAGAGTTGCATTAGACCTAAAAAAGAACATCTTAACTTCTGGCGCTATATAATGTTGAAGTATTCTTATGGAAGAATCATTCGCACAAAGACAGAATTGAAGCAAGAACTGAAGGCAAAATTACCAGAGAAATTTTGCAAGCAGAATCCTTGTGCGATACAAAGGCTACTGACCAGCTAGAAGAACCAGTTCCATCTGTTTGTCTTTCGAGTCTACCTGGTTGTAGTAGGTGATTTAATATTGTATCTTTCAGCTTTATTAGAAGCAATTGTAATAGGTACACATTGTTCAAGTTAGAGTTAACTTGAAGCTTGTCGCAATTAGATAGAGGCTAGGTTGCTACAAAGGGATTAGAGTTAGTCCTTAGGTTTACAAAAGAGTTTATTTTGTAAATGCTATTTGGCTTAGAGTTGTAGTGAAGATTTTGGAAAAATCCTACTGAGGAGTAGGTCGTAGTTTTTCACCTTTTGAATCAGGTGTTTTCCACGTAAAAATCTATGTGTTCTTACTTTACTGCATTTATTATTCCGCACGAGTAGAAATTGGAACACCAAGAAGAACCAGGTTCTCCTATTGAGAAAACACTCAAAAAATTGGACACCACACAAATCATCCCCCCTCTTGTGTGGTATTGACGTATAAAACATCAATTGGTATCAGAGAAGGTTATCCTTGAAAAGGTTAACACCTTGGAAAAGATCAAAATGAGTGCACCACCTGGAAACTGGGAGGGTCAATCAACTGCAAGGCCACCACTCTTCAATGGCCAGTATTACTCTTGGTGGAAGAACATGATGAAGGACCACCTGATTGGAGAAGACTATGAACTCTGGGACATAGTCACTGATGGTCCTCTAGCTACCATGATGAAGATTGCTGAAGGTATAGATGTACCAAAGACTAGAGCTGATTGCACTGCTGAGGATCTGAAGAAATGGGAAAAGAATGCAAAGGCCAAGAAGTGGCTAGTGTGTGGACTAGGTCCAGACGAGTATAATACGAATCCAAAGTTGCACCACTGCCAAAGAAATCTGGGATACCTTGCAAGTAGCCCATGAAGGAACACCTCAGATAAAAAGATCAAGAGTACTCTTTTATACTCACAGTATGAAAACTTCATTATGAAAGAAGGAGAGACAATCCAAGAGATGTACACAAGGTTCACAACTTTGACAAATGAACTTAAGTCTCTTGGTAGAGTCATTCTTGCAGAGGATAGGGTAGAGAAGATAATGACAAGGTTCTTACTAATCTCCTGGGAAAGCAAAATTACTGCTATCCAGGAATCCAAAAATATGGCAACCCTAAGATTGGATGAACTAATTGGAAACCTTACTGCCTATGAGCTTAGAAGGCAGACAATGAAGATGGATGGTCCAAATAAGGAAAGAAGTCTAGCACTGAGAATCATTGAGGGAGAAGATTTTGAGGAAGATGAGATGGCCATGATTACCAAAGAATTCAGAAACTTCCTAATAAGGAAAAATGGCATCTCTAGAGGAGGAAATTACAACAAAGAAAAAACTCCAGAAAGGGCAACAAACGAGGGATGCTACAAGTGTGGAAAGACTGACCATCTTATCAAGAACTGTCCTCAGTGGGAAGTGGAATGGAAAAAGGAGAGATATTAAAGAAGGAACAGGAATAAGGAACAGGTCCAACCCAAGAAAACCACAACAAAAGCTATGGTTGCTGCTTGGGGGGAAAGTTCAGATGAAGAATCAGAAGATGGTGAGAATGAAGATCAAGCACTCATGGAAATTGAAGAATCCGATGAGGAATCACATGAAGAACCAGAGGTAAGTATCTCCCATCTTAAAAATAAAATAAAGTTCTTATCTAAGGAAAAACCCTCTGAGTTGCTACTTGATTTCATGGATGATTCCGAAGAAACAACCAAAGCGAAGGAACAACTCTCCCACAGAATGTGAAATGCTAAAAGCAAAATGCATGAACCTGGATATCAGACTTAGTGAATCTGAAAAGAAAAACATTGTCTTGTTGAACCAGGTTCATCCACTTGAAACTAAGATTCTAGAAATAAAATCTAAAAACTTAAAGCTAAAACGAGGATCCAGTAAAAAGGTTGTTGATCATTCTCATATCATGTTAGAAGAAACTATGGGAAAACTAAAAGATACGATGTATGCCAAGGATGAACAGATAAGAACTCTTAAAGAAGAACTTGGCAAAGTCAAACATGAATTAGATCGAACCTGTAAATGGAATAAAACCTCTAATGCCTTGATATGGCTTTAAGAGAATCATAGTAGAAACTGGAGAGGGATTGGCTTTGGGAGTCAATTGCCCAAGTGGGATCCCAAAAGAAAGTATCTCACTCTCCCTGAAAATAAAATCTACATCCATTGTGGTAATACTGGCCACTACAAAATTGAGTGTACTGCAAAAGAGTAGGCCAGTCGAAGAAATGAGAGTTCTGTTAAAAAGAAAAATTGGCTACCAAATTGGGCTAGAAAAACCTTGATTCATCCATTCTCTCA